>JZKD02S2208609.1:251157-270249 GCA_000966675.3 Picea glauca
TAAGAAATAAGATATATCTAATCATGTAGTCGCATACTAATAAGTAAATCCAACATGAACAATAAAACACATCTATATAGATCAGATCATGTACTATAAAATATAACATCTAATAGTAATGAAAAGAGATCTTTATAAATATATATCTGAAACTGTGATGCTGGAAAATAAATGGAACAACCACGTTCCACCCAACCGTAGATACAGAAAAACCAATATTTCTTGTCATGATCACCCACTAGCCTGACCATGACTCCATAAGGGAAAATTGAGCTTCGCTCCTTAGCCACCTTCTCTCTATATAGTTCATAGAATCATTTTCCTAACACCACTTGTGTTCATAACAAAAAATAGTCATCTCCACAACATACTAAGAAACATCATGCCTCACACATATGTTGTGTGTGTGTGTGTGTGTGTGTGTGTGTGTGTGTGTGTGTGTGTGTATCCAACATATGAAATAAGATATATTTAATCATGTAGTCGCATACTAATAAATAAATCCAACATGAACAATGCAAATCTATATAGATCAGGTCATGTACTATAAAATCTAACATCTAACAATAATGAAAATAGATCTTTAAAAATACATATCTGAAACTGTGATGCTGGAAAATAAATGGAATAACCACGTTCCACCCAACCATAGATACAAAAAAAACAATATTTCTTATCATGATCACCCCCTAGCCTGACCATGACTCCATAAGGGAAAATTGAGCTTCGCTCCTTAGCCACTTTCTCTCTGTACAGTTCATAGAATGATTTTCCTAACACCACTTGGGTTCATAAAAAAAAATAGTCATCTCCACAACATTCTAAGAAACGTCCTCCCTCACACATATGTTGTATATATTTCCTTTCTCATTTCCTATGACTTTTTCCATCCATTTCCCTCCTTGGGAAATTCATAGCTTTACAAATCTCTGATTTTTATAGGCTTCTAATGATAGAAATTAACTTCCGACACTTGTAAAAATAAGCTCTGAGTTAACTCAAACATGTTCCCCAATCACAGAGTCATATTCAACTACTTTCAACCTGATTGTTCCACCTATTTTCCATCATTTAATTTATTAAAAATATGTCTCATACATCTGTCCATCAAAAGAGGACAGTTCGAAAATCAAACTCTTTCCCAACAATCACAAAAATAATAATTACATGCCTTCACAATTACAAATCTAAATTTCCATAAATGGAAATTTATTTTTAAAACAATAACATTTAAAATAAATTATTTTAATATTTGAGGATGTCACAAGCAGCTTGACCTCTAGGGGAATTCATTCATACATCACACTTTCCATCTCATTTGCCCCATAGGTTCACCAAGATTCCCCCTTTGAGGTTACCACTTCACCTCTAAAGTCACAGGAACACTTGCTTAAGTTGAGGTGGTCCCAACATTGTCTCCATTGGGTGGTTGGTTCAGGCTTTTCCCAACCTACAACTTGTGCAATAACATTTTGGCATCGTTGTCGGGAAGGATTTTGAATCCTCTTCCGAACCCTAACGAAACTTTGGCAAGCTATCCTAGATCCTTTCCCCTAACTGAACTGGCAACACCAACCAAGGGACGTTCCCTTTTCACCTTTTTTATGAGCTCTTCTTGAAGCTCATATGGCGACTCCACATTCCTAGAACCCTCCCTCTTCTAAGTGTTTTCCCCTTGGGAGGCTCAAACCATCTAAGGTCTAACGAAGAAGGCCTCCCCTCAAGTCTCCCATTGTTAAAAAGTTCTTCCATGGTACCCTTTCCCTTGCTGCAATGGCTCACCCTTGGTAAAAATATCTCTACAAACCCAATAACATCGCCACCATCTCGGGATACCCTAATGCAATTCCAAAGGACTCAAACAAGTGGTTTCCAAAGTTCCCAGGAAATAATTTAGTGATTTTTGAAGATCATCTCTACACCATAGGCTGAGACATAGATAATGCAGGCATTTAGCATGAGGATGTAGCCATGAATCTATTGGATTCATCATTGATTGAAGAAGCTCTCAGTTAGTTCACAGGCCTTCCAGATAATCACCTCATGTCCTATGAATATTTTTCCAAGTAAGAGAAGATGGTCAACAGAGAAAGACAGTGGGATTCTTGTAGCTCAATTCAATCAAATAAATAAAAAGGATAATGAGACAGTGAGTGAATTCCATACCATATTTGAGAGGTTGTACAACCATATTCTAAGATACTATCATTCTATAGCTACATCAGTCAGTCTCATTTATATGAATGCTTTTGAAGGGAAAGTTTGTTTCATTCTAAAGGACAAGAATCCCACTTCCTTGGCACGAGTCAAAGAGTATAGTGCTAATATTGAAGAAAATATCCTTGAATTAAGGGTGGATCATTCTAAGTACCCTCATGCCAAGGTAGAAGCAAAGACTAAATATTGTAGTAATAGTGCTCCTAATCTAATTTTCCTTTTGACTTACAATATAGATCAAATGAGTACTTAGTTTTCCCAAGTACATAACCAAATCATGGGTTATTTGACTACTTTGGAAAGAAATCAATATTCTCCCAGACCTCAGTTTACTAGACAACAGATAGATGTCATAGGTTGGAAACCAATGGATAAACAAGAAGAGAAGGCCCTTGATACTTTGAAACTAGTTGGGATGGTCAACATAGAATCTTGGTGCCTTCCAAGCCAAGAATCTTGGTGCCTTCCAAGCCAAGAACCTCATAGAGAAGATGAGTTTCCCCAATGAGATGAATATTATTTTGATAGTATGAATTTCATCAATATGATCTACACTTTCCAAGAGGAACAAGTTACACAGAAAGAGATCAATGAAGCTAGAAGATAGGGGGAAAGAGTTTGGAGACGTCGGGCCTTGAATCAATTAACAGATGCTCATAAGAAGGAGTTAAGGAAGAGGGAATATTTGACCTACACTAGAAGAAATAAATCTTCATCCCCTCCATCAAAACCTACCACTCCTCTTCCAACAGCAAAGAAGGTGGTCCCACCACCTCCAACTCTAGTACATGAGTTTCTTCCTAATCCAGTGCACACAGATGAGATTCAATTGAATATAGATGTCGCAACCAAGTTTGGAAAGATGAATATGACAGTCCCAATGACATAGATGTGCAAGATACCCTCTGTAAGGAGGGAAGTCTTGAATTATTACAGGTACTGAACAAGAAGGAAGAACCTCCTATGATTTTGAATAATATGTATCTTGATGGGAGAAAGGACAAAAATCCGCCTTTCTATCTTTCATTAAGCATGAATGGAATCTGCTTGAACAAATGTATGCTTGATTTTGGGGACTCTGCAAATTTCATATCATTGAAGGTGATGGAACAACTTGTTTTGAATACAACCTGACCTTATGGAAATGTATGTGGTATTGATTATAAAAGGATCAAGTTTTATCAATTATGTGAGGACATTGAGGTATTTTTGATTTATTTTCCACATATCATCCTCCTCATGAACATAGTGGTGATTGATGTTTCAGATGCTCGGGGGATTCTCTTATCGAGGAGTTGGTATTTTTCCCTTAGGGGGTTCCTTAGCATGGACCTTACCCATGCACACATCCCCATGGGATATAGCACCTTTGAGGTATTATACAGTCGAGAGAGAGATGAAAATCATGTCACCAATCCCAACAGTCTTGATTACACAAGTGAATATGATTTTGATGAAGCCCTCAGGTTGCATATATCAAGTGTTGAGTGTAGATTTTAACCTTGTACAATATTTACTGCAAACATATTTTCAGTAAAAGAACAGAAAATATACAATGGAAAATACAAACATTACACAAATATTTTTTCCCTGGAAACCCAAACTGGGAAAACTGACATATTCTATATTCATTCATCATGATACATTGTTTACAATAAAATATACATATAGGATCCAACGGCATCCAAAACCCTAACCCAATGACCTGGATTAGTCAAAAACCCTAATTCATTAACCAGAAATAGAAAACCATCGGAAAAAACCATGTGCCGAAAAACTACCTAAATATATGACACGTTTCCCCCCTGCACGCCCGACGCAATGCAGACACTACTACTCGTGAAAATAATATAACACATACCCAAAATTCTCCCACTTGTTGTTTTATTTTCATACAGGGGGTTACAGGGTTACATAATCAACAATCTAGGGTAGTAATGTCCATGGATCCTCTACAACAAGAGAAATTCTCAGTGCTCACATATTTTTTTAATGAATCTACAACATTATTCAAAGTGTCCACCTTCATCAACAATAAATACTTTTCTTCAATCATGTCTCTCACAAAGTGATATTGAATATCAATATGCTTTGTCTTTGAATGATAAGTTGGGTTCTTCGCCAGAAATATTGCACTCTGACTATCATAATATATCCTAACATCTTGTTGTACCAACCCAATACATCAACACAATCTTTGTAACCATACTACTTCCTTACTTGCATGAGTGTCTTCCATGTATTCAGCTTCTGTAGTTGAAAGTTGCACTACAACCTGTCTTTTTCTCATCCAACTTATTGATCCTCCAAATAGGTTAAACACATAACCACTTGTAGATATCCTATGATCCAGATCTCTAGCCCAGTCTGCATCCACAAAGCCATGTATATCTACCACTCTATCCAATCCCGATCTTCCTTCATAGCAAAATCCATAGCTAGCAGTGCCACGCAAATACCTGAAAACCATTTTTACTGTTGTCCAATGCTCCTTCCCTAGTTTTGACATATACCTGATCAAAACTCCCATTGCATGTGCAATGTCTAGTCTAGTATAGACCATTTCATACATCAAACTGCCAACTGCACTCACATATGGAACATGAGACATTTCCTCCTCCTCTTCATGTATCTTGGGACATTGATCCGTAGATAACGTTACCCCAACATGAATAGGAACCTTGACCAGTTTACATTCTTGCATATTAAACCTCTGCAATATTGTCTCGACATATTTTCTCCAATTTAACCAAAGTTTCTTCTTTTTCCAATCTCTTTTAATTTTCATGCCCAAAATGAAATTTGAAGCACCAATATCCTTCATGTCAAATTTAGAGGACAATTTATTTTTCACATCCTGGATAATCTTCTTGTTGTTTCCTATCAGCAACATGTCTTCCACATATAAGACCAAATAAATAAAATGATCACCAATTAATTTAAACTACACACAATGATCCTCTTTGCTTCTTGTGAAGCCAAGTCCCAGCATATAAGTATCAAATTTTTGATACCACATCCTTGGTGATTGTTTTAAACCATATAGATTTATTCTTCCAGATCCCCATGTAGGAATGTTGTCTTCACATCCATCTATTATACTTCAAAATCAAATGAAGCAACAACAGATAACATAAATCTTATAGAGGTTAACTTGGAAACAAGAGAAAAAATCTCACCAAAATGAATTCCCTCAACTCGGGAATAACCCTTTGCTACTAACCGAGCATTGTATTTCTCCATTTTCCCTTCTGCATTCAACTTCTTTTCAAATACCCATTTGTTTCCAATGGGATTTCTTCCAGTTGGCAACTCCACTAGATCCCAAGCCTCATTCTTATCCAAAGATTCAATTTCTTCATCCATGGCCCTTTTCCAAAGATTCCCATCCTTTGAATCCACTGCCTCCCTGATAGTTCTAGGATCACCATCAGTAATAGACAAAGCAAAATTTGAACGAAAATCAGATGGAGTATACCTTTCCGGTAGCCTTCTTTCTCGAACTGATCTCCTCAATATTGGAGTATGAGGATCTTCTTCTTCTGATTCATGTTCTTCTGTAGAGTCCGATTCATCATCCTTTAAATCAAACTCTATTTTCTCTGGTTCTTCCTTACTTGGTAGGACTTCCTGTTTAACAACATCCTTCATTTCTCTAAATACCACATCTCGGATATACACTACCTTCTTAGTTTTTGGGTTCCAAAGCTTATAACCTTTGAGACCATCTTTATATCCAATAAAGATACACTTTTCAACCTTCTTATATAGCTTACTCTTTTTTTCCTTTGGAACACGAACATATGCATACAACCAAATACCTTGAGATGTGTGAGAGAAGGTTCCTTACTAGTCCATATCTCTTGTGGAGTATTTCATCCAACGCTGATGAGTGTGATATGTTGACCAGGTAGCATTCAGTACCCACTGCCTCTACCCAGAATTATTTCCCTAGCCCAACACCACGGAGCATGCACCTTGAGTTTTCCATCAACGTCCCGTTCATCCATTCTTTGATGCCACATCATAACCTTTTCACCGAGGACTATAGGATTTTTTTCTTCTTCAAATCCAATATCAGGAACAATGGAAATTTTACACCCATCACTAATAGTGCTTCTTTGCACCTTATACAGAGTTCCAAATTGAAATCCTTTCAGCAACACCATTGCTCCTCGAACCATCCTGTAGGTTTCCTTTCAAATATTGTTTTTACCCCTGCATCGTTCATTTTGCTTACATAAATCAAATTTTTGGCCAAACCTGGGATGTGTATAACACAAGGCAGTGTTCTAATCCTTCCATATATGAGCCTCAGCTTGACTTTTCCTCGTCCTATGATTTTGGTTGTCGAATCATCACCTAAGAAAACATTACCTCCATCATACCTTTCATATTCGTGGAACCATTCACTATGGATATTCATATGAAATGATGCACCAGAGTTAACCAACCATGACTCATGATCTGCATGTGTGCTTTAAGAATCCAATTACACATCCCCTCCTTCTTCCTTGGAGGTATTTTCTTCTATATAAGGAGATTCTTCAAATCCCTTCTTTTTCTCAACTTTGGATCTACACTACTTCGTGTAGTGCCCTTCTTTTCCACATATCCAACGTACCTTTACAAACTTTCCAGGAGATTTATATCTACCCTTAGACTTATATCTCCCACTTGAGAACTTAGATCTATTTCTTTCCTGGGAACATCCTCTTGCAAATAATGTGTCTATGCTCTATCCTTCCATATTCTTTCGTCTCATATCCTCCGAAAATAAGGATGAGACCACTTCATCAAAATTCAAGGCAATTGTATTACTACCTATGGCCACAACCATATTATCCCAAAAGTCTGGTAAAGAACACAATAAACTGATACATTTATCTTCATCTAAAATTTTAATCTCAACAGATACTAACTGACTTACCATAGTATTGAAGGCATTCAAATGATCTATCATTGAGTCTCCATATCTCATCCTCAAGTTATATATCTTCTTTCTTAGGAATATTTGATTTACTATGGAATTAGACTGATACAACTTCCCCAACTTTTCCCATAATTTCTTGGCTATAGATTCCTCTGGCACATTCAGTAATAATGAATCGTAGAGACACAGTCGGATTGTGCTCTTTGCCTTTTGATCCAACTTTTTCCAGTCATCTGCTGAAGTTCCTATAGATTTAGTAATTGGATCTACCACGATCCACTAATCTCTATCCACCAACAAATCTTCCATCTTGATCTTCCACAACTCAAAAAATTTCCCATTAAACTTCTCAATCTCCATCTTCGAATTGCTTTACATTTCTTTTCACCTGAAAAATCAATACCACAGATCTCCCACTATAACAAGGATTATCATAGTTGTGAGCCAAACCCTTGACCGCAAAGGTTTCCCCCTGAAGCCAACAAATCTCTGATACCAAATGTACATTTTAACCTTGTACAAAATTTACTGCAAATAGATTTTTAGTAAAATAACATAAAATATATAATGGCAAATACAAACATTACACAGAGATTTTCCCCTGGAAACCCAAACTGAGAAAACTAGCATATTCTATATTCATTCATTATGATACTTTGTTTACAATACAATATACATATAGGAGCCTGTAGCATCCAAAACCCTAACCCAATGACTTATATTAGTCAACAACCCTAATTCCTTAACAGGAAGTAGAAAACCATCGGCAAAAACCATGTGCCAAAAAACCACTTAAATATGTGACACCTAAAGAATATAACACATACCCAACACTAAGAGACCACATTACTAGGAGTGTCCACTTGCACATACAAAATCCCACTCTATCACCACATTTTGATCCATTGTCAATGTATGGACCACACCAACTAGGTTCTAGAAGGTAGATGGGTCTTGGTCCATAGGGTACAACTCAGCTATTGTGGTAGGTAATCACCCTAATATCTAAGGCATTTAAACATGTTGTATTTAAATTCCTTTTGATTATAGAAAGCCTTCTTGGAAATTATGCTTTTGATCCTATTATCACACTAAATTGCCTTGGGTCTTTTTAGTTTGTTTTTATAGTTTTTTAAACCTTAGATTTTATTTTTTTTAAGTTTCATCTCTTTAAAGTTTATGTTTGGTAAGATCCCTTAGATGATTAAAGTTTTGAGTCTTAGATTTAGTTTGATCCTCAAATGGATTTTTGGTCCTAGAACCATTTTAGCTCATGAATTATTTTGGTCCCCTTCATGACTTGTCCCTAGGTCGATCCCTCCAATGATTAGACTGATGTGACACACCTTTCTCCTCACTCATGACCTCATATGCATGCCTCATCGTCCTTGATTACTTGTCCAAACATTTTTGAGTTGGAGTATTTCCCACTCATCAGGCAGTTCCATAGAACCTTTCTCATTTATCATACTCCCACCTCGAGTCATGATTTCCATGACTGATGTCATGTCCCTTGTTTTCAGTGCCAGAAGTTGGTTAAAGATGCCTTCAAGATCTTGCATTTATGAGCCCTAGTGACAGTTTCTAAGTTTGAAAAACTCAACAATGTTGCGTTGCGCAAATTCACAAGTCTGATCAGGTGACAGCAAGAAAAGAAAATTTGGTGCTGAGAAAGATTCGAGAGCCGAATTGTTTGCAATCTCATCCCAAGATTTCGTTGAAGATTCCAACAGGTTTCTACTCCACAAGTATCCCGTGTCACCTCCTCTGCATATTAATTTTCATAAGAAATTTTCACTCGGGTTTTGGTTTGCCAAGTTTTCACAGTCATAAGGGACTTGTCTTTGCATGATAGCCTTGTCTTCTCTCTTTTACATACCTGTATCTTCATTGCCTATATCTAAGTCTGATTACTATTGTCTGCCTTAGCCATTGAAATCACAAGTCTGCAAATAGCCTATCCTTTGCGTATGTGTTGCGCTACCCAGAGGCATTGCTTAAAACCTCTCTACCTCTGTTGCTTCCTTTCGTCTTAGAGTCTAGCATTTTTACTCAATCGCAAAGAGCCAATTTTGGATTACCCCCTCACTTCCCATACTCTCGAATACCTATACAAGTCTAAGGGTGTAATTCCCACAGTCAAGCTTGTCTCACTAGCACTAGTCTATCTCAAAAGGTAAGCCTTGTACATTTGAAGCTTGATTCAAAGCCTTCCTGGTTATTACTATCCCATAGGCCTTTCAAAAATCCCTCAGTCTAAGCTACGGAGACTCCTCAATTGAGGAAGACACACAAAGGTGGCAAAGTGGTTAGGACAAAATCGATGGACATGCATATTTTTTATATAGAACCCATGGCAAGAGAGGTCTTTCAAAGAGTAGGGTGCCTCTCTTTCTGCCAAAACATGCAGAGAGGTCATCTAGAGGTAGAAAGATAGTTTTCATTACATTTTGATGGCAGGAAAACCAAGGTTGGGGATTTGGAATTTGAGGTAACTGAAGCCTCTATCTCAACTACAACAGGGATCTCCATTACAAATGAAATGTGGTTCAAAGCCATGGCTTTGATTTCATCCTATGCCAAAGATTTTTTTAAACCTGAATATCAAGCCAAGGATTTGTCTAAAAGTTTGCCAAGGAGTCAATTGATTGAACAGTTTGACAGAATATTGAAGATCATACAGAGATATTTTACATGTGAAGGGAGATTTAAGACAATGTACAAGTACCATGTAAGGTTGTTGCTACATTTTACTAGTAATTTTGAGATGAATATTCCCTATTACTTGTTAAAAAGTATAGGTGAGATGTCAGATAGGATACAAGCCAAATCTAAAGATGTGGATTCTAGCCTCTTCCATTTTGGATTGATCAAAATGCTAGTCTCTGAGGAATTGGGTAAGAAAGAGATTTCATGGGAGCATTTTGTTGTTAATTCTCATTTCAAGTTGGATATAGCATCAACTCCTCAATCACAAAAGGCAAGTCTTTTGTCAACCACCAGTGCTACTAAAGCAGGGACCAGTAGGAAGAGAAAGAGAAGAGCCTCTTTTCAAGTTTCAGAGGTCAGCAAGTAGGTCATAGGAGTTGAGGAGGAAGTTTGTCCTTCCCCACAAAAATATTTTTCACCACCTCCTCCACCAAGGTTAGAAGAGGTGCCTTATTCTACCAAATATACATTCAAGAAAGAGAAGAAGCTACTCTTTCCCTCTTCTCCTCTAGCAGTCCAAATCAAAGGCAAAATACCTTTCATAAGGTCATCAATTCCTAAGGAGGTTTTCAAAGAGAAATATTTACTAGAAACCCCTATTCAAAAGAAGAAGGGAAAAAGCATTGAAAAGCCTATGGAAGAGAAACCAGAAACCCCTATTCAGAAAAGGAAGGGTAAAGGTGCTAAAATACCTTCAGAGAGAAAAGATGAAACCTCTGTGAAAGATTTTGAGAAGCCTATGGAAATAAAAGAAGAAATCCATGTGCAAAGGAAGAAAGGTAAAAGTAAAGCCACCAAGCAGCCTGATGAGGTAGACAAGACACTTGCCATGTAGGTGGAAGAAGAGACTAAGAAAAAACCTATTGAGACTGTGCATAACACTTCTCCTCCTGACAGTCAGACCTTCAAGAGACTTATCAGGCAACTTAGAGAGTCAAGAAAAGAGGTGGCTCAATTGAAAAAGGAAGCCCAGTCTGACAGAGCCAATATGGCAAAGCTTATGGATGGCTATAGTCACACCCTTGACTTGGAAAGGTTTACAGCAAGAAGGGCCCAACCCATTCATAGACAACTAAAGAATCTGTATAGGCAGAAAAAAGGTTTCCAATTTCATAATAGGAAGCTAAAGGCAGAGCTGAAGCACTTTCCAGATGAGGTATCCCAAAGAAATTTATAGGTTTTGGTTGAAGCTTCCAATGAGAATGACAAGCCAATAGCTAAGGAGAGCACAACTACACTGAAAAATCCTGTCAATGATAAGAAGAAGAAGTCTATTGTGCCAATTGAAGATCCTCCTTCTACCAAAAAGAGTGTGAGGTTAAGTGTCAAGATGACAAAATAACTAGTAAAAGGTAAGCCCCATTTTTTAGGATGGTTCCTTTTTGGGAGGGTTAATTGATATTCAAATATTACCTCTACCATCTATAGAGGATTCTAAGCATTTAACTATCAAATTTTTGGGTTTTTTTCTAAGTGTTGAATCCCTAAATGGTAAAATGCACTACCTTTTGTACTACCAAGACACCTAAGTAAAAAGGGTTTGATATCATGAAAGGCCATCAATGGATCTGCACATGTTCAAGATTGAAGGAACTGCTTTTTTGACAATGCTACCTAGACCTACACACATAGGCAGCATAAGTGGCGCTACCTACAGGTGCTACCTAATATTTGGCAGAGAACAGAGTTGGCATGCATGTGCAACGTAGGGGTGCTACCTAATATTTCACAGAGAGTAGATTATGTACATATACATAGCACAGTGGCGTTACATAGAGGCACTACCTAATATTTCACAGAGAACAGAGTTTTCACACATATGCAGCACAATGGCGCTACCTTTTCTTCTTATAGTGCACTACCCAGATTTGTCCAAGGAAGCTACCAACAAACACCAGGGATCTAGGAGGACCAAGCTAACAACTTTGGATAAATTGATGATGAACAAGGTTGTAGAAACAACAGCTGGCATCATGAAGACAACCACATGCTTTGAAATACACATGGAAAACAAGGAGTTGCGCAGCAAAATGGAATCAAATTAGTTTGAAGTTTGGTTGGATTAGTCACCAACATTTTCCTGTTTTATAGCATAGGTTGTTAAGTAAGATGTTATATCAAATAAATGTTTAGAGATTTTCAAGGGAAGGATGCCAGTTCATACCTCTAGCTTTTGCCTCCCTTTTGTTATAAATAGATAGATCAAATTCTTTAGTAGGTCGGATGGTTGAGCAAGGCTCCCTTAGACTGTAATATTTTGATGAAGTAACTGTGATCTAGTGATGTACTAGACTTAATACATTTTGACTAATAGAAATCAGCTTCTCTTTTAGCTTATTTGCTTCTGACGCTAAATGTTCATGATTTGAATGATTCACATGAACAATTGTGGTGATGTTATGATGGATGTTGGATCATTATGTTATCATGATGTTTATTTAGGTTCCTTAGTTTCTCAGTTCAAGAAGATCTTGTGTTAAGAAACTTTCCTCCTTAGGCGTTTTTAGACCTGATGTTTACAGTAGTCCCTACACTTCTCCTATTCAAGTCTTCCCTTTATTCATACTTACTCCCAAACTATTGATTGAAGTTAGCTAAGACCTTGATTGTTGGTGCATGCTAGCCCTATTATCTGAGTTAGAACATTATCATTTGAGTCCTTTTCCATTTGACCCTTTAAACACCCTTACATTCACTTATAAACCCAATGGGTACTGGGCCTACCTTCCATGCAATTTGAAGGTGACTCCTAGTGCTAAAAGATCCTATTTCACCTTGGTGAGTTTCATATATTTCCTAGTAAGTGGAAAACCTTTGGGGAAGGTTTGCAACTGGGGTCCCCTTTATGGCTTATCGTACCATTCCCTACCATACTTACCAATTTATGCTCATTACATTCCCGTCATATTGTCCTCTTCCATGCCCTTTGACTTTAATGACCTAAGAAGGAAATGTACCTTATTTCATGGGAAGAAGAAGATGAAGGCCCAGAGGGATTATTGTAGGCTAAAAATATAAAAGCCTACATATAGACCTTCAATATGCTTCGCCTAGGGATCCCCGAGAAAGAAATGAAACACATCTCTATAAGAAATGGGGGACCTAAAAAAATAAATGATAATGAATTCTTAAGGGGATAGTTGGAGGATGGGAGGTATCATCACGAGCTAGCATATCATGATAATAGGTATTTAGTGGTATAAAATTACCATCATATGGTCACCAAGCCAGGGTAATGGCTCTCAGTTACATAATTGAGAGAAACAGGGTCTCATCATGAGCCAACCTTCTCATTTCCGCAAGGTATTTGTGAAGACATTGTCGTTATCTAGACACCAAGACATGACATTGGCCTTTGACTTGTTCCTTAAAACATGAAATAAATATAATAAGAAACAATGGCAAGAAGATGGGCTTGGAAAAAGTGCATTGCAAATGAAGGTGCCATGCACCCTCTACAAAGGCACCCATAAATGAGATAATACGATCCCTTGTATGTCATGAAACTCATCGAAATATGAAGTCTAAACCCCTTCCACCTCATTATCCACTCCATGAACTTGAAAGTCCATCCTTGGGAGCATCCCCTACTTGAGGGTTTTGGTCTACCCAATAGGACCTTTATGACATCCCTCCCATACTTAAACTTGGTCAATTGTATAGGGTTTTTGAGCATTTGTTTAATTTGATAAGGTAGTTTTGAATGAACATGTTTAGGTTCCTTTCTTATTATATGTGGTTTACACTTGTCATGATATCTTTGATTTGACATATTTGGAGGGTGTACCCTTTTGTTTTAGGGGAACTTTCTTGGTGGCCAGTTTTGGGAGAACAATCCTAGCTTAGGATTCCATGGGGCAAGGAGCACACATGTTGGATGTTGTAGGGCCACAAACCAGATCATAGAGACATGCCTTTGGAGGCTTACATGGCATCATGGAGGACCTTTTCCATCCCTTATTACCCAAACAACTTGCTTATGAGGGTAAAATTGTCACCTTTTGAGGCTTGACGTCATGCTTGAGGGGATTTGATGGTGATGGAGTTATTTCACATTGACACTTGGCATATTTTGACTGGAGGATGCATGGATTGACCCTAGAACATGATGATGAAGCTCGAGGAGCCCCAAAGACCTCCATGTTCCTCTCCAATGACTTGCTCAAGTGGTCAAAACATCCCCTAAAGGGGTGATGTCATCTTATTTTTAGGGTTTTTATTGTGTTAAAGTGAAAATTACATATTATTATTTGATTCAATGGGTAAGATAAGGGTTGTTGACCCCTTATATTATGTTTTACCCTTGCTAAGTGGAAAAACTATGTTTTAAGGTTTTTGTATAAATAAAGAACATGTTAATCTCATTTCATAACATATCTCTCCCATTGTGAGAGGCTAAGGACTGAAATTTTCTCTAACTTCAATATTTTGTCTCTCTTGTATTATCGTATGGTGTTGTCTTTGGTTATTGGCTACGTGATGATGATGCACTAACTTATGGAGGTCATTTCTATCTCTTTATGGTTGTTTCTCTTGACATGTTAATAATTTATCTTATTGCAACTTGAATTTGGTAAAGTCTACACTTGTTGTTATTTTCTTTGTTCAAAGTTCAAGATTATTTGACAAGTTAATTAGGGAGTATAAGGGCATACAACCCTACCTAGATTCATCATAATCTATCATAGAAATATTGTTTTCAAGGGTTTTCTAAGGAAGTATAAGGGTATACACCCCCTAGCCTAAACCCTAGATAAGATACTTTCTTTAGGGAATAAAAGTATTTATACCCCCAAGGAGGTAGTATCTCTAGCTCTTTGTATTGTGACCTCATTAACGCTTTAATAAAAGGCACTAGTCATTGCTTTGGAGAAACAAAATACTACACTGATAAGCGTGAAAATTCAAGGTCTTGAAGTCAGTCATTTGCATATTATTGTTTGAGCCTTAGGCTATATTTCCTCATTGAGGTGTCCCCTTTCTCTCAATAAAACTCGTTGATGTTACAAAACTAACTTACAACCACTAGGGCTTCATAAAAAATAACCTTATAACCCTAGGAACCCTCCAAACTAACCTTAGGAACTAGCTATAATTTATCCCTAAGAAACTACTAACCTAACGCACTTTTTAAGCTAATTAGGAGTAATTTTTATTGGTTAACTTTGTTGATATTTAGCTTGTCTTATACAACCACTAAGGATGTTAGCCTTTGCTACATATTTTCTATTTTACAGTCATAATATCATGCTAAAGCATAAGTTTTATTGTTGAAGTGATGCTAATTCTTTTCTAGTTTATTTCTCACATTTATCCTCTTGACATTTGGCATCTTATCTAGCAGCTTCGTTATATTCTATTGCTGATATATATCTATGTTTAATGATTCTATTAGGGACAAAAATCTTAACTCGCTTGTCCACTTAATATATTGAATTATATACTTGGTTTTCCTTGTGTCACGGACATGTACTATCTCTTTGCAGACCACTCAAGGCTTTGGAATACTCAAACAACCCTCAAGATTCATCACTAAGTTCCCTTTTCCATCTAGAAACTTGACCTCTAGGGGAATTCATTCATAAATCACACATTCCATATCATTTCACCCCTAGGGTCACCGATATTCCCTCATTGAGGTGACCACTTCACCTCTAAAGTGACAGGAACACCTGCCTAAGGTTACACTGGGTAGGTGCTCCCAAAGTTGTCGCCATTTGGTTGTTGGGTGGGGATTTTCCCTACCTACAACTTGTCCAATAACATGAACAATTGAAATCGGTATGAACGAGTAAGAAAAATAGTAAAAAAGTATAGTCTGCCTGACTTTTGTTATCCATTTGTGTTAAATTTCACCGACGAGGATCCCAAGTCAGTTGAGGAGGAAGTTGACTTGATAGAGGGAAGACTCTAGAAGGATGACATGGTTGAAGAGATTGAATCGTTACATAAGAATGACGCATCGGATTTAGTTGAATTACCTAGTGGAAGAAATAAGGTCGATAGTAAGTGGGTATTCAAGATTAAGATGAGTGAAATGGTTCAAGTAGAGAAATTCAAACCTCGACTGGTAGTGAAAGGATATTACCAAGTCAAAGGAGTCAAATTCGGTGAGATTTTTTCCCTTGTTGCAAAATTAAATTTCATTAGAGTACTTATGTCTCTAGCTACGGAATTTGATTTGGGAATGGAACAGATGGATGTTAAGACATTTTTCCTACATGGGGACCTAGAAGAAGAAATATACATGAAACAACTTGAAGGATTTGTAGTAAGGGGAAGGAAATATTTGGTGTGCAAATTGAAAATATCCCTCTACGGTCTAAATCAATAACCAAGGATGTGATACCAAAAGTTTGATACATACATCTTTAGTTTAGGATTTGTGATAAGCAAAGCTTATCATTGCATATATTCAAAAGAAGAAGGTGGGTGTTTTGATATATGTAGCATTGTATGTTGACGACATGTTGCTGATCGAAAAAATTATGATCGTAATAAAGGATGTGAATAAGCATCTATCCTCCAAGTAAGACATGAAGGATCTTGATGCAGTGAAATTCATTCTAGGAATGGAGATGGAGAGAGATCAAGTAGCTAGGAAGATCTGGTTGAACCATAAGAAATATATCGAAAAAATTCTGGAACATTTCAACATGCAAGATTGCAAACCTATAAAGGTGCCATTTCCTATGGGAGCAAGGTTAACAACTACACAATGTTCAAAGACACATGAAGAAATCGAGGATATGGCACATGTCCTCTATGCAATTGTTGTTGGTATTTTAATGTATGTGATGGTCTGCACTCGAACAAACATTGTTGGTTGTGCAGCCTGATTATCTTCCTGATTTAGAGGTCTTTGTTTTCAGTCGTGTTTATACCCCATGAAGACTTTACACCCCAGAAGAATGTACACTCCTCCATGCATGGGAGTGCAGAGGGGGGTTACTCCCTCTGCTGGGTCCTAGGGAAAGCGGGCCCCAAAAGGAAAAATTGCCATGTAAATGTATATTGTAATTTCATAGTAAATATGGATCATTCATTATATGGTCGCAAGTCTGACGATAGAATTTATGTTAGGGTTTTTTTCCCTAGAAGGAAACCCTCTTTTATGAGGGAAATGTATTGTGGCTATGTATCATGGTGAATATTGTATTCTAAGATAGGAGACTGTGAGAGAAAGAAGAGGAAGCTACAATGACTTTATTGTAGGTTGTATCCCTTCATTTGTTGGATAATAATAAAGGTAGGAATTGGCAATTTATCTGGTGAGCGTAGCCCACACTAGGTGAACCATGTATATTTGTGTCTCTATTGTATTTTGTATCTTATGTGTTTTATTTATGAATTTTTTTTATTTTATTTCTCTGTAATCTTTTTTTTCTAAAAATTGGTATCAGAGCGAAAGGTAACTCATAGGAAAAGAGGGTTCCTGGTTCGAGTGGGAGAAATGGCGGAAGATGGGAAGTTTAAGGTCGAGAAATTTAATGACCAAAACTACCAGTTATGGAAGATGCAGATGGAATATTATTTATATCATAAGGATTTATTCCTACCATTGGGTGGAATAGAAAAGAATCTGACAGCCATGCAGGACGAAGAATGGGAAGTTCTTGACAGAAACGAACTAGGAACGATACGGCTGAGCCTGATAGCGTTGTTGGCTTTCAATAGTTTGAAATAAAATACAATGAAGGAGATGATGGATGCATTGGCTAAATTGTATGAAAAACCCTCGACGTCCAATAAGGTATTTCTAATGAAGATATTATTTAATATGAATGTGCCAGAAGGTGGGTCTGTTGTAGATAATTTAAATCAATTTAATATGGTTACTAATCAACTAAGTTCTGTAAATGTGGACTTTGATGATGAGGTTAGGGATCTTCTAATCTTATTCTCATTGCCAAAAATATGGAATGACTTGATCATGGCTGCAAGTAACTCTATATTTGGTTCAAACATTTTAAAATTTGATGATGTTGTTGGCGCTATCCTTACTGAGGAAATGCGATGAAAAAGCACAGAAGAGACACTAGGTAATGCATTAAACATGGAGAACATAGGAAGACAAAAGGATAGAGGAAAGAGCTCAAGGAACCACGAGAATTCTAGGAAGGGTAGATCCAAATCCAGATTTGGAAATATAGAGTGTTGTAATTGTGGGAAGAAAGGACATTTGAAGAAATATTGCAGATCTCCAAAGAAACAAAGAGATAGATTGCAGGAGAAAAATCAGGAAGCAAATGTAACAGATGGTGTGTTACAAGATGATTTGATTCTTTTTGTAGATAATATTTTTTAGTCTTGGGTAGTAGATTCAGGGGATTCATTTCATGCCACACCCCATAGGAAAGATTTTCTAGATTATGTTCAAGGTGATTTTGGACAGGTTAATTTGGGTGATGATGCACCATGAAAAATTGTTGAAATGGGAAAGGTAAAAATAAATCAAAGAAATGGAAACCAGTGGTTGTTGAAATAGATAAGACATGTTCCAGATCTAAGGAAAAATCTAATTTCAACGGGGAAGTTAGCAAGTGAAGGTTGTATATCCATATTTACAGATAACGTGTGGAAGGTCACCAAAGGATCATTGGTGATAGAAAAAGGAGAGAAGGTAGGTACATTGTATTTATGTATTGGTAATACTGACTCTTCTATCTCTTTATCTTCTACAAGAGTGGATACAACACTATGGAATCATAGGCTTGGATACATGGGTGAGAAGGGGATGCAAATACTTCAAAAAAGAAATTTGTTGTCAGATCTTAAAAAAATTAATTTGGATTTTTGTGAGTATTGTGTTTATGGAAAACAAAAGAGAGTCAGATTTCTCAGAGTTAGAAAAGAAAAGAAGAGTGAAAGGTTAGATCTTGTGCATACAGATGTATGGGGACAATCTTAGGTATCATCTCTTGGTGGCTCTCGTTATTATGTTACTTTTATTGATGATGCAACTAGAAAAACATGGGTTTATTGTATTCGACAAAAATCTGATGTTTTTGAGACTTTTAAGAAATTGAAATCTTTGTTTGGGAATGAGACAGGAAAAAGGTTGAAGTGTCTCAGATCAGACAATGGAGGTGAATATTGTAGAAAGGAGTTTGATTATTGTTTTCAGATTTCTGTGGTGAGTAGTTTCGATTTCGAGATTGATTGCCGGATAATCCACAGTTGGTGTCATTTTTGTCATCGACGTTTCGAATCCGAATCGGGATTCATCATCA
>JZKD02S2208609.1:320948-331965 GCA_000966675.3 Picea glauca
TAAAAAGTAAAAAATTTAAATTCAAAGAGGTAGGGTATGCATATCTTCTTAGAGTTTAGGAGTCAAATCTATGCATGAAAAAAGTTTCTTGTCCCATAAACAAAAAATATCACACACCGATTTGATATCTAGCTTATATATATATTCATGTGTTTCTTCTTAAAAAGTCAAAAATTCAAATTCAAAAAGGTAGGGTATGCATATCTTCTTAGAGTTTAGGAGTCAAATCTATGCATGAAAAAAATTTCTTGTCCCATAAACAAAAAATATCACACACCCATTTGATATCTAGCTTAAATGTGAACTTAAAATTAGATTATTATTATTAAATTATAAAATATATTTTATTTACCTTAATATAGTACTAATGTAAAAATATTTTTATACATAAATTTGTTTTAAATTATTTATTTTTCTAAATATTTATATCATCACATATATAAAATTATAATTTTTACTTAAATTAATTTTTAAATTGATTTTATTATTAATACTTCATTTTTTTATTTTTTTTTACTCCATCAAAACCACTTACCACTTAATATTTTTATTAGAATAAATCAGAAAAAATCTTCGTCCATATAAAAGTGTTTATTCTATCCAATTCAGAACACAAATCTACTTTGCAATTCGCATATAAACCGTGTTAAAAGGTATTTATTTTATCCCAATCTTACCATTAAGTTATGAGGCTATTAAAAGCAAGTTTTCTCAATTTTATGCAGTTCATTATCACTCTAACCCTACAACTAATTCAAAATCAAGTCATAGTGGCTACAAATCCTCCAACTAATTATGAGAGCACAAACCAACAAATTAATGTGCACATATATTATGCTCCAAATTGGGATGACGAACTCTATCTATCCAAGTTGTAGTGTATTGATAATGAAATCCTAGAATCTTAAAATTTTCCATAAATGTGGACAAATCATAATTGGTTTCTTCATCGGATTTTTCTTATATATTTTATATATTTTTTTGTAAGTGAGTTGAGATTCTATATTATTGAGAAAATTATGGTATAAAAAGGGACGGAAGGGTATCTCCTGATCTGCCAAAAAGGAAATCAGATCAGGGGTCTCGAAGTTGCGTTGTCTACATAAGTGAGGGGAGGGTCGGGCCGCCACCTTGGGAAACCGACCCAGTCTCCGAAAACGCATTTGAAAAAACTATACCATAAGATATACATAAAACCAAGAACGTATACCAGGGGTTGCTCTTACATTGATAAACAAAATGACCTTGGGTTGAGGTTGTGCTAGTCCAAGAGGATTATTGGATGGCTTTCATCTCCTTCCTTTCTTGCCTCGTTCTCCTTTTTCTGCTCCACCATGTGCGTCTTTCTGATGCAGGCTGGTGTTCCGCGTCGGTCTGATGGAGTGATGTCCATGTGGTGGACATAGTGAAGATAGAGTTGGAATTGTCCAGCCAGTTGTTCCATGTTTTCGCTTTGGTTCCTCTAGTCCTCTGCTATTCTTCTTGCGTTGGCCTCTAGGTTGTTGAGGCAACTCAGAATTTATGTGAGCTTCTTCTTATGGCCACGGTTTGCCACCCTGCTGGTCTTGTTCTTGTCATCTCTCATCTTAGTATCATCATTTTTGTGCACCAAGCTTCCTCCACCATTTTGTGGTAGAGGGTTTTCTTGGGCTGTGTGGCCATCTGCTTCTTGGATGAGTTCCACCCAGGCTTTTCCCTGGCACTTAGTGTTGACTTCCCACTCCCACCTGTCGATGACCACTTTTCGCTTTGTATCGACCTGCTCAAGAAAGGTGCTTTTGGCCTTTCTGGCCGTCTGTTCCATCCTAGTGATCTTTCGGGCGCTTGTTGGAAGTTCCTCCTCCTGGGGACCCCTCTTACGCTGGGTATTCTTCCTTCTTAGCATCTCTGTTTGAATGCAGTGGATTTTGTCTTGGCTTCATCCTCTGCTTCTATTCACCCCTTCCTGATCTCTGTAATTATTGCTCATTGGTCTATAGCTATCCCTGATGCTTCTTCTTTTAAGGGGTTTTCCCAGATGTGATCTTATCCTGGTAATTATGGGTCTCCCGTAAAGGTGTACCTTTTGGTCCTTTTTCACTGTTTCAAAGTGTGTGCACTTGGGAACCCTGTCGTCTTCCCTGCGCCAATCCTTTGCCTTGCACATTGTACGTCAATCATTTCCTCCCACATAACCTATGTGTGGATGAGGTGTACCCATTCTTTCCCTTGGGCTATCCTTTTGATCTTCGTCCTTTGTCGTCTGTGGATTACCCTTTCCGCTCTCCCGCAACCAACCCCTGTACTTCATTCTATTAATTGGACCGTGGTGTCGTACCTCCTCTTGTGGTGTGACCGTGATCTGCATTATAACTCGTGTTCAAATGGTGGGCTATCAGATTCTTCCTGGATCCTACTTTCCCTTCAATTAATTTTGTGCCTCCATCCTCAATGTGGTCATTCCTACTTCGGCTGCCATCATAGTCCTTTGCTGCTAGTTGGGTACAGTCTGTCCAAAACTGGCCATTCAGGATGTTACTCCATGTGGAATCCAATTCTGATCCTTCCTTGTCGACCCCTTCATTAGCGATTCTATCCGCTAGTCCATTTGCTGACCTTCGGACCTAGCACAACTCCACTGTGATCCCCGTCTGCAAATGCTCCTGTATTTTTTGCAGGGAGTACGCCAAGCACTAGTGCCTCTGAATTTTTCTCACTCTGGTGTCGTTTTAGAGTTTCTTTAATGTGTTGATGACTAGCATGGAATATCCTTCCACTATTACGTTGGCCATCCCTTCCCGGTGTAGTATCTCAAGGCTGGTCTCTAGGGCTCCAAATTCTGCAGTGTTGTTGGTTGAGTTCCCCAGACTCCCAATGTACAGTCGGATAATTTTTCCTTGACTGTCCCTTATTACTCCCCTCATACCTGTCTGTCCTGGGTTACCTTTCGATGCCCCATCAAAATTCAACTTGAGGGAGCCCTCTAGTGGTGGTTTCCAATTGCACTCACCTACTTGTAGTTGTGGCAACCGTCTTACCTGCTTGGGGTTGAGTCCTCCTTTCAGTTGAAAATCCTCTAAAATTATGAGATCCCGGTCTGTGTGTTGCGCTCCTCCTGTTTGGCAGTTGCGACTCTGTACCGTTTCTCTTGTCATGGCTATTATTGTTTCCTTGATCTTTCCTGCTGTCCATCTTTGGTTCCTAAAGATCCATCAATTATGTTCCTTCCATATTGCCCAAATGACCATGCCGGGAATGAGGGTCCAACAGAGATTCACCTCTTCATTTTTGCTATAGTTTTCCTTCCATGTGTTTATAGTTGCGGAAATATTACCTCTGATCCTATCAGACTGTTGGAATATGCTTGTCGTCCAGTCCCAGACTTCTGCTGTGTAGGGACATTCATCTAGGAGATGGTTCGTTGTTTCATCCTTTTCTTCACATAGGTGACATCTTGAAGGGCCTATGAAACCTCTCTTCTTTAGGTTTTCCCAAGTTAGGATTCGGTTGTGTAGTATTAGCCACTAGAAGATTTTTATTTTTGGCCATTGAGGGTTGTTCCAGAGATTTTCCCATTGATGCGTCGAGTCTTCTTGGTCCTGGTTCACTATGTAGTGGCGTACTTCTTTAAGATTGAATTCCCCATCGGATTTGTGCCCCCATCTCAGTTGGTCATTTTTGTCCGTGACTGCAATTTTTCATCTCCCCAATTCCTCCTCCACCTCTTTTATTGGTGTTGTGGTATGGTCTCTAGTCTGTGGAGTGAGAGTGTTCCAGATTTTCCATTTGCTACGATCTGTTTCTAGTTTCTAGTAATGGTAGACTCGGGTTTTGCCTTGCGCCATTGTCTCCTATTGGAGTGTCTCTCGGTCTAGTTTTTCTATTTTGGGTTCCTGTTGCTAGGCATCCTCCAAGAATCGGGCGGTTCTGCCATTCCTTATTTCCCAAAAGCTGTGTGTTTGGATCCAGGTCTTGTTGCACCAGGCTAAGTTCCAGATGGCGGAACCTTCCCCGGTGCCTCTAAAGTAGATTTTGTCCTGGTCACAAATGTTCGGGGCATACTTTTACTTCCACAGGTTGACCCATGGCATGGTCATTTCTTTGACTCATCCCCACCAGAGTTTTGCCCCATAGGCGTCATTGGTCACTTGCGGGTCGTGTAGCCCTGGACCTCTTTTGATTTTTGGTTTACAAACCTTCTCCCAGGCAACGAGTGCCAATTTTTTCCTTGTTTCTACTCCTCGCCGAAGGAATTCCCTTTGTATGGTTCTTATTTTTTGTAGAATCCCCTTGGGAGCTGGGAAAACTAACATCATAAAGGTTGGGATAGCTTGCAAAACTGACTTGGTTAGGATAAGTCTTCCGGCTAGGTTGAGGGGTCTGTACATCCAAGTTTTTACCTAGTTTTGTAGCTTGTTGACTATTCCTTCCCAGGTTGACAGCTTGTAGGCTTTGTCTGTCAGGGGGATTCCCAAGTATTTGGTTGGGAGGGCATTGCATTCAAAGTCCAAGATGTTGGCCAAATTCCTTTGGATAGCAGTGTTGGTATTAAAGAAGAAGATCATACATTTGGACCGGTTTATCTCTGCCCTCGAGGCTTCCCCAAACTCGTCTAAGATTTGTTTGTAGGCTTTTGCTTCCTTGACCATGGGCATGCCATGAAGTAAGGTATCATCCACAAACTATTGGTGTGTATAAGTTGGGCAATTCTCGTAGGTTTTGATACCCTTTATTTCCCCTATTATAGGTGTTCTTTTTATGCTTCGACTGAGTCCTTCCATCATTAATATGAGTAGGAAGGGGGACATCGAGTCTCCCTGTATGATGCCTCTTGTGGGCCAGTAAGGTTTGGCAGGGGCTCCATTTACTAGTAGCAAGCAACTTGTTGTGGAAACTAGGTTGACTATCCATCTGATCCAGTGTTGGGTGAAGCCGAAGGCTTCAGGGTCTTGACTATATAGTGCTAGCTAATTTTGTCATAATCTTTTGCTACGTCTAGTTGTATTATCATTCCCCTCTTTTCTGAGGCTTCAGGGTGTGGATAAGTTCATGGGCATGGATAATATTGTCCATTATTTTCCTTCCTTCCATGAAACCTGCCTTCTCTTGTGATACCAGTGTGGGTAGGAGTGGTTTCAATCTATTTTCCATGACCTTAGAAATTATCTTATACACCACATTGCACAATGCTATAGGTCTATAACGATCGAGAGTTTTGGCTTCATTTTCTTTGCGGATGAGTGCAATCATTGTAGAATTTAGTTCTTTTAAAATGGAGGATGACCTTCTAGAGTCTTCCACTACCCTAAAAACGTCATGTTTGACAACTTCCCAACAGACTTTGAAAAACTCCACTATTAAACCATCTGGGCCTAGGGATTTTCCATTGGGAATTTTCTGGAGATCTTGATCTATTTCCTCCTCTGCAATGGGTGTGTTCAGGTTGTTGTTTTGTTTTTCTATTACCAGGTGAGGGATATGTTGGATTACCTTTTGTATGGCCTTTATTCTATCTTGGTTAGGTTCCTCGGCTATCCCGTGGAAGTGGTTTACCAGAGTTGTTTCGATGTCCTTATGGGACTCTCTTTCTATGCCATCCTGGTCCCTAATCTTCAAGATTTTGTTGTGGGCTCTTCTGGCCATGGTTGTTCTATGAAAAAACTTGGTGTTCCTTTCTCCTTCCTTTAGCCATCTAATCCGAGGCTCTTGTCACCAGAGAGTTTCTTCTTGTTGGTACCGCTCATCCCATTCTTGGGTCATCTGGATCTCCTCCTTTTTCTGCTCCTCATTGTAGCCCTCTGAAATGCAGGTTTCCTAGAGCTTTTTCATTTTTTCTTCAATGTTGTTCTTCTCTTGGTTTATATTCCCTTGATCCTATATTTGATATGTTTTAGTTTTTTGTAGAGTTTGAACATCCTTGTCCCTTGCTCTGGTTTCTCCTCACGCCACCATTGTTTGATTCTTTTCTTGAAAGTCGGGTGTTCCATCTAGAATTTCTCAAATCTGAAAGGTTTGTTCTTTGGTGTGGTCTAGAAGCCTGCTTCCAGTTGCACTGGCTAGTAATCAGATCTCCCCCATGGAAGGATGTTGCAGTCTAAGGCTATCCCCTGCATAATGATTGACTCTAACACTAGGAATGTGTCAAGTCTCGTTGCTACCTGATGTTGGTTCAATCGCTTATTATTCCAGATGAACTAGCCATTATTGGTTTTTAGATCTACCATCTCTGTTGTGTCTATGAATTTTGAGAACTCCTCTGCATCTCTATCCAATCTCCTTGCACCTCCCTTTTTCTCTGCGAGTGACATGATGATGTTGAAATCCTCAGCTAGGATCCAATGCAGGTTGTTGGCTTGGTTTTTAAGATCATCTAGGTCTCTTAGAATTCCTCTCCTATCCTCTGACACCTGGGGTCCATACACATTAGTGCATAAAATCACCTCTGTGTTCCCAATGAGTTGCATGCGGACCGTAAGGGTATGCCTTGTCGCTTCGGCTCCTATTAGGATTAGTACCGGTGGGTTCCACAGGGTGAGGATACCTCCTGCCATTTGGTGGCCGCCAATAGCCACCATCTTGTACTTGCACCATTGTTGTTGACTGATTGTTTCCATTATGTCTATATTACACTTGGTCTCTTGAATAAAGCTGAGATCTGGTTGTTCCTATTTTAGTCTACTCCTAAGGATTCATTGTTTTCTTGGGTTGTTTAGGCCTCTTATATTCCAAGTTATAACCTTCATTTAAACTTGCGGGGGGGAGTTGGGGAAGAGATTTTTGATATTACCCAAGTTTATCAGTAGCGCTCCAAGATCCTACAAGGCTACACTATTGGATTTCCTGCCTTTTTTCCTCTGTGCCTGCTTGGGTGAGAGTTGTGGTTGTACCTCGCCGACTTTGACTCCTCGGTGTCCAATCTCCCTGTGTGTATGCTTTAGGCCTCTAGCTTTGGCTTCCTCCCTTAGGAGGAATAAGTACTGGACGCAGTCAAGTTTCTATGTTGGTACATTGTCTACTCATTGTCTTTTCCATTGCTCCAGTATGTTCATGAGATCTATCCCTTCCCTGTCCACCAGGTCTCTGAGTTCCGGGTCTTCTGTGCCTACTTCACTTGGTGTCATTTTTGCCTCTCCCTCTATGTCTTGCATGGGGGTATTGTTGTCTCTGGTTTCTCCTTCCATCAGAGTTGCGCAACTTCCTTGTTCCTTCTGGTTATTTGGTCGGTCGGTGGGCTTGTTTGGTGTTTGTTCTCTGACTTCCTGAACTTTTTTCGTATCCTTTTTGGCTTCTGCCCCTTGATTGGTTTTATCCCTTCCTTCTAAGGTAATCCAGACCTTTGGGTTATTTCCTGCTTGGGCTTTTCTCTACTTTTTGTTGGCTCTGCTTCTGGGGTTTGGTTTAACAAACCCATCCTCATCTTGTTGTGGTTTGGGGTTTTTTGTTTCCTATTTTTTATTAAATGGGAATTCCCTGATCAAGTGACCACGTTCATGGAACCTTCTACATTGGAAGGGGATCTATTCATAATTGATGTTTTGGATCCATTCTTCATCCCTGAATTCGAGGCTTATGGCTTTTGGGAGTGCTCCTGACACATCCATCTCTATACATATTCTTGCATAAGATGTGTATCTCCCCTTCAGGGTGGCTTCTGTGGTATTTATATATTTCCCTAGTTTATTCCCTATTGCTTCAAAAGTAGAGGGTAACCAGTAGTCTAAGGGTAGGGAATAGAGTCTCACCCGGACCGATACCTTTTTGAAGGTCTCTTTTTTGGGGGATAAATTCTCCTTTCATGGCTGCATGTACAGTCATGTTGATGCATGGAAGTATGGCCCTCCTTCAAATAGTCTATCTATGTCCTCCAAGTTTATGAAGAATTCTATGAAGAAACCTTTCAAGCCCAAATGGAGCTCCACTTCCCCATTTGGCTTCCAATGATATTTGATCCAATTGCGCAGTACTTTTTTGGTGGGCCACAAGCCCATAAATTTGCAAATTAGCGCATGCGCCTTCATCTGATCCCTATAGAGTTGCGTCCATGGATCCTCTAGTATCATCTTGGGTATCAGTGCTGATTTGGAATTGCACGGGTTGTGCCCTTCTGCCCGGTTGATCTTCGTTGTGTCTTGCGTCTCGTTCTAAGTTTCTCTGGCTTCCTCTTCTATGCATTCACGTTTCCCCTTGTTCCTTTCCTAACCTATTCCAGGGTTAGATCCTGAGGTGCCTGTCACTGGTGCCTTGAAAAATACGCCCCTTGGTCCTTTCCCTCTATCTACCACTACCTGTTTTTATGAGGGGGTACCCTTACCCTCCCCTCTGGTGCTCATGTTTCCCTTTGCTATGGCCGCAACTGTCAAAAACCCTAGCTTGTGGTTGCTCCAAGAAATTTGGTGCTTCCTTGATCCTACGTATCAGACATTTTTTCTTATATATCTTATCACTAACAATGTTGTTAAATATTTACATGCAATTTATATAGATTATACTAACACTTTGGGAGAGCTTTGTGGTTTGCTCTCGATCCTACAACGTCATGTTCTATCCCTCGTATCCTTGGGCATGCCTGAGGGGCCCTCCCTTTCTCAACAGTTATCTCCCTCATAGGCAGTCCAGGTCTCTTGTTTATGACAGGTTTCTGGTCTCAGTATGTTGATGGAGTCATCGGTGGAAGACCTTGTGGACTACGAACCCAACCCTAATAAATATCTTCCTATTCAACCTCAAAGTCTTTATTTGGGTACTCTCTGACCTTTCATATTCTTATTCGAGGTTGGTTGGTGTTCATTTTTCAGAATGTGGAGGATTACAATTCAATTTTATTTAGAAACTGGACTTGGGGACCATTTTATTCGTTGCTTTTCTTATGAGATCCTAGATTTGTCCCTTCTCGTGAACCGATTTCAGCACTGAAAGTTTGGACCATCCTTCCTGGCTTTCCCTTGCTGTTTTGGTCAGAAAAGGTCCTCGTCACTATTGGGAATAAAAATGTTAGCTTCTTTGGTTTAGAGTCAGATTGGGATGAAAAAGTTGACCAAAGGTGGGACTGGCTATAGGTGGAGGTGGATCTCAGGGACAAGATGGTCAACAACATTGATATGGGTTTTGCTGATAAGATCTAGCATCAAAGAGTAGTTGAGTATACCACTGGAGCCTTCCTTTTAGATGTTTCTCCTTCCACGAAGTCGGTCATATTCAGGCCCATTACAAGAGATTTTAGGCCTCTCTTGGAATGCCACAGAGAAAAAGGTGGGTTAAAATGTTGAGTTATGTGAAAGAAGGCATTGCCCAGCTAGGGTTTCTGAAAAGGACATCGTTTTGGATTATGTTGTACAAACGGCTCCTTCTCATTCGTTGGGTGGTCTGGGTGGTCTTCCCTACTCACCTAGTAAGCATATTGGTCTTCCCTACTCGCCTGGTAAAAATATTACATCCCATGCTCCTATTTTGGGCTCTAAAGTTAATATTATTGGTCCCTCTCTAGTTGGTTCGTTTATGGTTTTTAACCCTCCGGTCCCTCTAGCTTCCTCACCGTGTTTTTCCCACTTTCCCCCTCTTATGGCCATCATTTCCCTATTCCTCCCTCAATTCATTTTCGAATTTCATTTCTTCTTCTTTGGTTTCCCTTATCCCCTCTTGTCTACTAATTTAGGAATATCTAGAACGCTCAAAAAATGACAGTCTCAAATGTTGATAAAAATGACTCTATTGCATAGATCTCAATGATATATTTCCAACACAATTTGAACGGGCTCAAACAAACTTCGTATGAGAAGATACATGGTCTTTTAAAGTTTTAGTGAAAATAGGGAAAAGTGAAAAAAGGAGGTGCCACGTGGCACTGTATAAATACCACCTTGAATGATTGTACGGATGAAACATAGACTGTATGGACAAATACGTGGTAGGTTGATATGTGGCTGTAAAAATGACACGTGGCAGGTAGGGTGTTGACATGGAAGATATGGTGGTGACATGGCATGCTAACAGGGAAAATGATTGTGTAGGTTATGTGGCAGTGATGTGGACCAGTTAGAGGCTTCCACATGGCACCCTCTGATTGGCCAATGTTGGCTTAAGGAGCATCAAAATTTGTTGGGGTTGAAGGGAATCGAACCTTCGACCTATATGGAAACGATCAAAAACTTCAACTAACGCCCAAATCGACCAAGCTATCATGCCACCGATAAATCCTATTGGGATTTAATATATTTAAAGTACTAGTTATAACAAGTTTCCAAAGGGGGAGGTCTATGGGTTTGAACCTGCCACCTCCACCCACATAATCTGCATTTATAACTAATACTTTGATCGTTGTGCCAAATGGCATGTTTGTTAAAATCCACCACGTGATATGTAATTAATTTGATAAGCACACTAATCCAAGAATATAATGGTTCGAGTGGGGTTTGAGCCCCCAACCTCCACTATATAAATCACATGAATTCACTATTGCACCACATAGTTGGGTCATGCCTAAGTTCCAAGCCAAATAACTTTTCTTGTGGAGTTTTCTTTATGAAAGTTTCAAGAGCACATCAATTTGCATGCCAAGGAAACTCTGCAAGTTTGGTTTTGATGTTGTATTTGTGTCATTGGGCCTTGTTGAGAAACATATAGATTGTTTATAGTCAAAAGTTTTAGTTTTTTGAGGTGGAGCTGATTGTGATAGTGTCAACTGAGTTTGTGCAACATATTAGAAGGTCATGTTAGAAACAAGTTGAAGTCATTATTGTATCAAGCATTTTGAGAATTAATTGAGTAGTTTCTCATTTGGAAGTGGACCTAGAGATGTAGCCCAAGATGGGTGAACTCCATTATCAACTTGTGTAATGTGCCTCATTATTTGTTGTTTCCATTTCTATCAATTTCATTTTTTGATTTCCACAAGTTATTTAATAGTTAATGATTTTTAGATAAGTAAGCATATTCACATGATATTTGAAAATAGTTAAAGAAAGTCAAAATTCCTGAATATGGTCAGATGTTAATGTATGCTTAAGAACTAATTTGGCACCTAATTATTTTTGGATCATCT
>JZKD02S2208609.1:337014-351146 GCA_000966675.3 Picea glauca
ATATATATATATATATATATATATATATATATATATATATATATATATATATCACAGTCGTTGCTCCACTTCCCCTGAGAATCCATAGCCTTGATGGATTAACCACAGTGTCATAGACCTTAATATGTTGCCAGCGAGTGTCCATAGCCTCGGTGGAGATATTTGCATGTCCCCTAGTTTGGTCAAACTTTCCTTTCCATTCCTTCCTGGTTTATTCAGTGCATTCTTAGCATTTGATGGATGGGGAAAGCAGTGGATTTTTAGCCTGATAGGGGATGACTGAAATATTTTGATATTTATTTAAATATTTGTCGCACCTAGCTACATAGAGTTATCCCTTTTTGGTTTTCAACTTTTAGACTTTGACACTTCACCCTTCACGTGAGAAGATACTTAATGTGTGGATGGTTCCCCTGTTACATGGGATCTTCTCACCATCTAGTGTGAGAGAATGATCAATGATTAACCACTATGTTCAGTCCTAGTCATATTCCTTTCATGATACTCTGAGATAGTCCTGATTCATATTCAAATAGAGACCCCTAATTCTACTCATGAGCTAGGAAAGAAATGCAAGTTGATTCATGCCTACTTCCAGTGCAAGCGTGTTACCTGTAAAATACAAACTGGGGTGAGAGGTTTGTATGTCATCAAATATAATCATAGATCATAAGACAAATATATTTTAAAAAACAAATTGCTTTCAATGGGAAAAATGAGGAAGAAAGAAAGAGAAGATATGGTGTATTCATGATTAGAGATGAACTTGGTCCAAGACCCTACTGCAACTGAAAAATGAAAGTTTGGTTAAATGACGATCGAAGGCATGCAGTCAAAACATAATGTAAATTGAAAAATAGATCTTGGATGTGAGTGTTTCTAGCATATTTAAGGAGGTTCATGCATTCCAACCAGCCAAATATTTGCAACTTCCTGAAATGATTAATCTATGTGAAATATTATATGTGTATTATTTCATTCAGATGGGTTTTAGTGTTAGCACTGACTGAGAATTGCATTCTTCATCATCATTTTCTAAAAATTTATAGTTCACTTTTTAGGCCTTGTGCTTCGGGGATAAAGGTTAGCCTAAGTTCCAATTTTAGTTCTTCCAGATTGCTTTTCTTTGGCCTTGTGAGATCTTCACTCACTCCCTACCTTTTCAAGCTCTGGAACTGATGTTACATTTTGATATGCTTAGTTAACCACAATCATGATGTTTCATGATCAATTCAAATCCTCTCAAGCCATGTGTCTTGCTCGAATAGTTTCCTTATTTTTGAGTGCATATAACTTTCCATGATCAAAATCCAGAAAACCTTTATGAAAATCCTCATCATAGTAATATGAAAATGATGATTAAAATTGGTATGGATATTCAATATCAAACCATGAGTATTACATGTTTTATTTGTCACGAGACAGAGTAGACATGAGCTTGAGTGTTGGTTTGTCCTATGTAATCTCTCCTTTTGAGAAGCAAATGATTTTCGTTGTAACGATCACTGGTTTTTCCCTAGAGAAGTGCACTTGAAAACCATTTGATTGATTGGTATCCCCAAGAATAGATATCATCGTGTTTGATTCATTAGAGGGAAACAAAAAACCTGATTATCTATTCCTCGAGGCGTATGTGATATGTGAAGTACACCATTACTTTCCCCAATAATTGAAAACAGATCTTAGGAATGAAATAAGGGTAGAGTAAAAATCACTTCAATGATTTCGCTTTATTAACACCATCCCAAGCAAGATTGTGAACAACCAATGTAATTCCCTTAACTCGGTTTCCATTTTGTCGTATCTGTGAATTATTCCTCAACAGGTATTCTTTCAGCATCTTAGGATAATCAATTGTCTAACTCTCAACATCAGGAAATGATACTAAAACAAGTGAATCTTGTAACTGAAATTCTCAAAGAATTCTTGTCCATGGTTTCCTCATGAAAATAGACAAAAACAAGGGTTGAGCCAAGATTTTAGTCAAACAAAAATAAAAATCATTAATCGAAAAGAAGAAATATTTGATGAAAATAAAATAAAATTAAAACAAACCTTTATGAACTACAAACTAGACTAATCTCAATTGGTGGCCTTTATTGAAGCAACCAAGATGAATCCAAATTCATGTTATTCAAATGAAAACAAAAAAAAATATCTAAGCTATGCATGCAAAAAGGAATAAAGGTAACTATACTACTCATATTCCTAATCTGCCCTACACCGACTGAAAGAAGTCTAGGTGTAAGTGTAGTGCCAGTGAAGCCAATCAAGTAACTCCAAACATGCAACCACATGTTCATTGAAGGCCAACTGTAGAGAATGAAGTAGTAAGGGATGGAAGATAGGAAGGATTGAATCAAATAAGTTTCCACCCCAAGTTTAATTTAGAGGCATTATGATTCATGGTACATGTAGACATGTAGGATTCCTCCAACCATGACTCAATTCTATAATAGAATTTACAATGATTTCTATATGACTGTTAAGAGGAAATCAAAAGCGAGTGACATACCTGATGAGATTCACAAATGAAATTTGCATGCAATGTACCTTGTGAGAGAGTTTTGAAGTGGATGGAATCATTCATTTCAGGGATTAAAGTAAGACAATGGGCACTTGATATAACCATCAGTTGAAATTGAAATGCCTCACTATCAATGCAAATCTCCCTGGGTATAAATTTCACATACTCTGCATGCTGAGAGGAGAGATAATAGCTAATTGTTGTGAAATGACTCCAAATATTATCCTATGGCATTAATGAAATCACGTGAAGAGTGTTGGAGCATTGAAATACCATCTAAGGATGAGTGATTATTAAGAACCAAATATTAAAATAGCATAAAAACCTTAGAATAAGTACTCAACACCTTGAAAAAGAGATAAATTCATATAATAATCCTATTCGAGGGGGAAACTTCCTTATACATCATATAAATTCACAATTACAAGATGATTCCAAATGAAAATATCTCCTTGGTATATATAGGAGACTAGGAGGTACAATTACAACTAATGGACCCAATCCGACATAAATAAAATAACAATACTAATGTAATATGCCCTAATTAAGGGGTAATGTGCCACGATTTAGGGATTAACATGCCCCTCCCCTTCATACAAGTGTTATCCTCAACACTTGAGTAGTTTTGGATGCTTCTATATAAAATATTCATCTTCCCACATGGAATCTTCAGCAGGTAGTTTCTTCCACTTAATGAGATACTCTAAAATTGATCTTTTCCTTAGCTGGTGAATTATTGTGTCAGTGATAGCTTCAGGATCCAATATAATTTTTCCTTCCTCATAAAGTTCTGGAAATATAGTTTGAACTTGATTCTTGTCACCTATAACCTTCTTTAAGAATGAAACATGGAAAACATGGTGTATTTGTGAAGATGTAGGCAAATCCAATTTGTATGCCATAGTACCTGTTGTTTCTGAGATTAATCATAAGGCTCAAAGAGTAATGTCACACATCAGGAAAATTTAAAGAGAGTGTTTTTTAAAAGTGATTTTTCTACCTTAGTTGTATGAGAAAAATTCCTAAATGAAATTAACAGTATGGCAACACAGAGACCATATTTCGTGTCTGAGTCAAAATTGTAATATCAAATGATGTGAGAGAAAACTACAAACTGTAAAACAAAGAAAGGAATCAATTGTTGAAGAGTCTCACCTTGTTGCAGTGGAAGAAAATAGATAGTGTAACCTTGAATAAAGTATAATATATAGTAATCCACACAACTCACAGGTCTTGATTTACTCACAGTAAATGTAGAGGAAAAACTACTTACTTAACAAATTACTGATGAAATACAATTACAGTAGTTGTCGTACTAAATTGAAATCAAATCTTTATCAAGGAGTTTCATAAAGAAATGATGAGATATGGAAAAATAGAAGAAACACATAACCCAAACTAAACAAAATTTGGAATCTTTGTCTGCACTTGTATTAATACTCAATAAGGAGAGTTTTTTCTCTTACATTCAGCAAGAAGAATCCTTTTTTAGATCTTCAATCTATGTATTTGTACAAAACTGCCACAACTCAAAATGGTTGGACTTCTCATAATTTAAAATAGAAAATATTTGAAATAAGAAATCAGAACATAGAGAATGATGAGCTTCATTGGCAATCTCTGTCTCTTCGTCGGGTGACTGAAATGATTCATTTCCTTATTCTTTTGGCCTGAATACAACTGTCATCTGATGTTCTTAATGGTTCGACAAATATTTCTGGCATTCTTTGTTTTTTTCCATCTATCCCTCAATTATGTTAATATCATATGCATGTTCTTTACTTGTTTCCGGATGTGCTTTTTTTCCCAAATTCAATACATTGGATGCATTTACTCACCAATTTCACCACCAACCTTGAAGGTCCAGCTTCTTCGTTTACCTCGAAAGTGTATAAATTCCTCTCTACCCGAGGCAACTTTTCTTGTATCCTTTTCGCTCCTTGAGATATGGCCTATAATTGCAAGCTTGGGTTTACTATCCATTTATTTATTTGAAGGAGATCAATCTGGTTCATTTTCTGAATGGTCGTCAGAGCTTCTTCTTTGCTTGTTTTGGAATTATGCTAGTTCTTTGCTATATCAATTTTCCCTAGGGCTTCAGAGATAACATTTCCTTCAAAATAAATTAGTCCTTTATCTAGTAATGATAATGCTTCTAGACAAGCTTCATTTACCTCTCTGGTAAGTCTTTTTCTTTCTGCTAGATTTGTTTCCGAGGCCTTTAAAGCCATATCGCCTATTATTTGTTCAGAAAGAGAAAGCCTATGAACATATGAGACGTCATCCTTTTGTACCAATAAGACGACCTCTTGAAACTTAACTCGAGATGAGTGGGCTTCTTTTTCTTTGGTGTAGATGTCTTTCAGGGAAATATCTATTGCCTCATAGCAATTTTGGATGGCATCAACTTTCATAAAAAGATATTGCTGAGCCTTTTCCAGTTTTTCGTTTATTTCTAGTGCTTGAATATGGAAGGCTGAGATATCCACTGAGGTAACTTCAGTCAACTCCAACCTATCTTGCAATTGTTTTATTAATTCAGCATGTTGGGTGATCAATCCTTGATTGAACTGTGAATTACTTTGGATCTCATCAAAGTTGGCCTGGAGTTGTTGAGTTTTTTTCTTATCATATGCTCTGATCTACTCATAGTCTCGACTCATTCTGTTATGGATAGTGTTCTCAGTTGTGTGTATTTTATTTTGAAGTTTCTCTACCAACATGGACTTTTGTTGTAGTTGTTCGACCAAATTTTCCACAAAATATTGATTAGCAGTGGTGAAAGTGCCCAACGAACGTGCAACTTCCTTTGCGAATTCTGTATCATCTCGGTTATGTCCATCGTACACCATTCTTTGCCTTTTGAATATCACTCCATATTCCTGCCGTGTTTCTCGTTTGACGATGGCCCTCCATTTATTGTTGAAGAATAATTCTGAAGGGGCATATCTTCAGGAGAAATTGGAGCGAGATCACCTATAAAAATGACTTCGAAACTAGGATTTTCGAAACTTGATTGCAGTTGTGTCAATAATGTAATAGGGGTACCTATCTCCGTGGACGGTTGTTTCTAAACAATATTGGCAATAGATGTGGTTGGTGTCGAAGGAGATGAATCTTACCCTTTCTTTAGAAAGGCTTTGAGTTGAGTCGTTGCCTTAGGGCCTAGTGGACTGGACAATGAAGCTTTCAATTCCTAAGTCAAAACTTCAGAACACTTTGGGGTTTCCTCAGTATCTTGTTTGCTAGAGTTCCTTGATTAAAAACCCAGAGGTACAGATTCGTGTGTAGGCAAAGTGGCTATCGATTCTCCCTATAATACTTTCAGCAAATTGTTTCATCTGTGTCTTTGAAAACTGAGAAAACTGGCCTATTGATATGCAATTTATGTTAAAAATCATTACCGTTGATTTGTGATAAATGCCATTAGTATTCGAAGGTTCGAGTTCGAGAGTTTTGGATGAAACAGAGTTGAAATTTCCCAAATCGTGAATATGTGAAAGGTTAATTATGAGATAATATCTTTTAAAATATTAATTAATCATGTTTAAATTCAAGTGCTTTGGATATTCGGACTTTGGGATTTTTAAATGTAGCCCGAGAATAAATTCCTGAAACCCGAAACTGTGAAAAGATTAATTATTTGATAATCATTTTAAGTTTTAATTAATCATATTAAGTTCAAGTGCTTCGGAAATTTGAATTTCAGATATTTTAGGATATGATGAAAGGTAAACGACCGAACTACAAAGTGAGAAGTCGTTAATTATATTTTGACCAAGATTAACTTAATTAATTAAAATCTAATACCTCAACATTTTAGTGCTTCATGGATTTGCCAATTAGCTCTTTGTTATATTTCCAAAGAGTCGTCTCTCGTAGTGACGTGTCGAAGATGACATTGTTCTAGATGACGTGTCGAGAATAGGAGGTTCCACGTGTTACTTAGAATCGTATGAATCTTCAAACGAAAATGTCAAAAAAGGGTGCCACATGTCAACCCAGGGAAGACTTAAAACGTACACATGTACTATGACTCGTGTCCCTTAATGGCTTATGAAAAGTAATGAACAAACACTTTTGGGTTTCAGGTCCTTTATTGTTAAGACTTCTCAAAACACCCAAAGCGCGAATCTCTGGAGTGAACCTTAGTGATATGACTCTTTAACAATCAGGTGACTCTAAAACTATGGGAAAAATTAATATCATCTGATCAAATGGGGAAACTTCATCGATGACGGATGCCATGTGCACCTTATTACCAATTAACCAGAAATGACTTTGATTTAAATTTTGAAAGTTAATTTTCGAGTTACCACCTTGGGAAGGACTATACTTTCATGAAGTGGAGAATGTAAAGCTCAAAGTTTAGGATTATATATGTTCCAACATAGGTTCCATATGGGAATCACATCTCCCTGTGAGGTGCGGAAGAACAGTAGACCAAGTGCCCTTATTGGGTAAGTGGAGTCATTATTTCATTTCTGGGGAACACCTTTGGGAAAACATCATACAGAAAAAACATTGAACTTCAACTGAATCTCAGAAAACCTTCAAAACACATTTAATTATTGATCTCAAGCTAGGCTATTAATAATTTCCTTTTCCTAAAACAAAGTTTGGATTTGCTTAATATAATCAAAACAACTTTAAATGAAATATCATACTTTGGTCAATTTCTTTTGCATCAAGGCTAAGTAATTTTACCAATTTATTTAGGGAATCCCTTGTCGGTTTACAATGTAAATATTAACGTAAAGAGAACTAGATACCAGAGTATGCTTATACATGTATGACAACCCTACAGATATCATGGATATTTCTTCACTGCCAGTAAGCCTATTCAGTACCCCGATGAAGTTATCTACATCTCCCATTGAATTTCATTTCACCACTTCAATTAGCACTTTTGTATTTTATTGAGATGAGGGCAATCATTACATGAATTTCCTTTCATCGTCTCTTTTGGAAAAAATGGGGTCAATCGAATTACGAATTTCCTTTCACCATTTGTCTCGGACTAGATGGGGGCAATCATTTTATGAATTTCCTTTCACCATCTGTCTTATATTTTTTTAAATTTTGAAGTGGGGGCAATCATTTTATGAATTTCCTTTCACCATATGTCTTATATTTTTTAAAATTTTGAAGTGGGGGCAATCAATTTGTATGTATCATACAAGGGATCATATCTTCTTAATATTTGATAGTGAAGGTCTATCAACAATTTTTTATTGTACTCTGAACTAAATCTCTCCCGATCTTCAATACATATTTTCCTATAGGGAATATTTTATGGGGAATTTTTATTTTCCAAGGATTGGCCTTGAGCGAACTAATCAGTTAAAATCTATTAGAAGAGATAAAGTTATCAGGATTAGCCTAGACATACCTTTTTTCAGTTGAAATCAGAGGAACATAAATACTTTTTCCTAATCTTGTTTCAAAGATATGTTTTTAAGTTTTTAGAGTCAAGGCGAAATTATTTCTTTCTATGAAGACTTAAGGACAGGTAGTGAAAATCAAAATAGAGTAAAATATCGAATATAGGCAAAATGAAATAGAATGAGAACTTAGAGGGTCTAACACAAAAGAATATCATTTCCACACAAGTTCACTTCTTGATTATCAAGCTTCTCTTTTTTAATCCCTTTTTATTCTTATTTTCTTTTGTTTTCATTTGATTCAGATAAGGCTTAGGAATTAATTAGTAGATTTATAATTTTCTGATCTTTGGTCAAGTGACTAGATTTACATGAGTAGAAACTTCTTTATATCTGATAAGATTTCTTTAGAATTTTATCTTGAACAATAAGTATAGAATTTCATACCTCAGATTTCAGTTATATTTTCAATCAAACCAATTATTAATTCATCACCTACTTCGAGAGAAAACAAATGTTTTGGAAACTGAGTGTTGGATTCTTATAGCTCCTCATTTCTCATTTGATAGTAAGTATTATTCGTGGGATCACGATAGGAAAAGTCAGAGAATTCCGCAGAATAGAACTAATATGCAATACAAATATTTATATTTTTCTTTTATGATATCAAATAAGACTTGGTTTATTTACAATGAAAAATTAAAAAAATAGATAATGTATGAAAGAAAATGAAATTGCAAATTGAAACGGGAAACCCAAACTGGTATATACAATGGTAATGTGAATCGTGATTATTTCATAAAATGTTTTAGATAACGCTCATTGATAGGGGCGTCAAAAGTTTTTTCGTCGAGATTTTCCAGTAGGAAGGAATTTTTTCCCTCTGTAGCTGCAATCCTGAATGGTCCAAACCAGAGATGACCGAACTTGTCGTGTTTTCCCGCATCTTCTTTTCTAGCATCCCATTTTAAAACTAGATCACTAGGAAGAAACTCCCTATCTTTATCTTTTTTATCGAAGAGGGCTTTCATATTATCTTGGTACTTTTGAAGTTTGTCCTCAATTTTGGCCATGTTTTGTTGGACTTCAATTATTTGGTTTATCCTGCTCGTAACATCATTTGGATCCTCTTTTGTGTCTTGCCACAACTTCATCACAGGAAGAGAGAGATTGATGGGTAGGACCACATCATTACCATAAACCATTTGAAAAGGGGACATATGTTGGCACAGGGGTAGACCTAGGTTTCAATGCTCAAAAACGCACCAACAAAACCCTAACTATCGACCCTTTCGGAAACACATATGAAGAAAATGAAGTCTCACCCGAGGTAGAGGTAGGGGTGGTTGCAGGACTCAAATGGTTGCAACCTAGCTGGGACACAGATCTATGATGATACCACTTAACAAATCACTTAGCAGTTAACATTCATCAGTAATTAACCCTTATTCACATCACATATCCAAACCCTAATTACAGAACAACGCAGTGTTCAACCAGATCTAAAACATATAAGAACTTAGCACATGGAAAAAGATCAGATCTAGCATTTATTCACAACATTTAAACACTAAGATATCATATCAGATTCATCTAACAAAAAGATCACTACACTAAGAATAAATTATATACACAAGTCAATAACCAGAATGCATAAAGCAACCATAACACAGGGTATACATGGTTCACCCCAGTGTGGGGATACGTCCACCAACTCTTCTCTTCTTTATTATCTTCTCTCAATATTCTACAAGCACAGAGCCACAGGAACCTACTATGCATAGGACATGAGATCTACATGCATATCGCCAGATCCTCCTTCCTTGAGCTAGGTTTAAGCACAAATCCTTCTTACAATCACTTGCACTTAGCTCTGCAAGTCTCAACATACACTAAGCACAAACCCTTTGTAATCACATAGATAGAACTCTAGCACTTAGCATCTTCTCTTCATTACACACTTAGGTATCTCTTACTTAAATCACCTAGATTTCTATTTATACATTACAAAATGGGCCTAAGCATGGTTAAACCCATGGGTCGACATCCCGTACCCGTTACATAAACCCTAATCCCAAAACATTCCCTAAAAAGAGGTTGAGATCCTGCGATATCTACTTCGACTTGCACTCCACCTTCAACCAGCTTGTTGAAGTCCCAAAATAGGTTAAACATGACCAAGGATATCCAAGCACTGGTCAAGGGCCAACAACATACCTATTGATTTCTTGGTGCCAATTCAGTTCACCCATAAGGCGTATTTCAGGTGAACATGCCAAGCCTTATTATTTTTCGTCAACACTTTTTTTATTATATTCATCAGGATCTTGTTGGATGATTCATCCAACCCATTTACTTGAGGATAATAGGTTGTAGAATGTCCTAGAACAATGTTATATTTTTGACAAAAACTTACCATTGCCATAGATTTGAAGCCTTGGGCGTTGTCCGTGACTATTTTTCGAGGGAAACCAAATCTCGACAGGATGTTCTCTTCCAGAAAGTTTATAACTACCGAATTAGTGGTATTCCGAGTTGGAATGGATTCGACCCATTTCATGAAATAATCGGTAGTAGTTTAAATCCATTTATGTTGGGTGCTTGACTGTGGGTAGATTTTTCTGATGAAGTCTAGACCCCATTGTTGAAAAGGAGCCTCTTCTTTGACTAGGATTAAAGGTAGTGCCAGGAGATTTTTCTTACCAGAAAACAGTTGGCAAGGGTTGCAGGCTCTGACCTTGGCATTCACATCAGTAAATAACTTTGGCCAATAATATCTAGCTCTCAAAATATTGTAGGTCGTTTCCCTCTAGGCATGATGTCCTCCACACACTCCTTCGTGAAATTCATTTATGACATTCTCTATTTCAGGTTCTATTAAACACCATAACAAGAAACCTAGATGGTCCTTCCAGTACAGTTGGCCTTTAATAATAAAATATTTAACTGTGTGTAGCTTCAACGTTCTCACTTTGGATGGAGTCATGTTACTCAGGCACTGAAGGGTAAGGAGGTATGAAACAATATCGTGATACCAATCAGAGGAAGAAAATTTATCTCCAACCTAGACTATAGGGTTTGATCATCAAGTTATTTTATATCTGAGATATAGCCATGTGATTCCAGGTGATTTATCCCGAGTGCCCTGAAATTTGATTCTGCTAACAATTTTTCCAGGCCCTGACCTTTGACTAGATTGGTCGGTTTTACTTCTAGTTCGAACTCCTGAATTTTGGCTAATCACCGACCTATCTTACCATCATTATCCGGTTGTACCAATATATCTTTGACAATGCTTATTGGCACATAGGCGATTATTTTGGAATGCAGTACATATGTCCTAAAAGATTTGAGAGATTTCACCATTGCGTAAGCTTGTTTTTCCAGTATATCATATCTTAATTCGGCATCCCTGAGACTTTTATTGAAAAAGGCTATCGGCTGCTCGAAACCTTCCTCGTTCATTTGCAGGTGTATGACTACGATAGTATGTTTAGATGCGAAAGAGAAGATCAGGAATTCCTTAGTATAGTCTGGACTAGCTAACACTGGTGCTTCTCTTATAGATTTCTTAACTCGCTCGAATGATTCTTTAGCTTCGATGGTCCATTTAATTTCATTGTATTTCTTCAACATATCTATAATTAGTTTGAAAATTTCAATGAAGGGATAAATCTTCTCAAAAAAATTATCTTCCCTAAAAAAGACTGGATTTCTTTCTTATTTTTAGGAAATTTTATCGTGTCAATAGCCTCAACTCACTTAGGGTCGACCTTGATTCAATCCTTCAAAACTAAATAACCCAAAAGCTTTCCTTATTTCATAGAAAAATGTGACTTCTTAGAGTTAAGAGACAAACCAAATTTTTTTGCGTTTCTCGAAGGTTTGTTTGAGATGAACCAGATGTTCTGCATCAGAATTGGAGAAGACTGTTAGATCATATAAGTAAATAACAACAAATTTATCTCTCTCACCGATGAAATATATATACATCGCTCTTTGGAAAGTACCCCTGTGTTCATCAAACCAAAAGGCATTTGATCGTACATGAAATTTCCCCACGGAGTGGTAAACGCAGTCTTTTATTTATCATCTTTGTGGACAACAATTTGGTTGTATCTAGAAAAACCATCAATCATAGACATTATGTTAGCTCCAACTACTTTTTCCAGGACATGATCCATTTTTGGCAGTGGGTAGTTGTCTTTGAAGGATGACAGGCTTAAATTTTTGAAATCTACACAAATCTTTATTTCTCCACTTTTCCTCTCGACGGGTACCAAATTTTCTACCCATTCAGAATACCTGAGTGGAACGATAATATTTGTGTCGAGAATCTTCTTTACTTCCCTTTCTATCACTGGAAGGAGGATAGGATTTATCTGTCTCAACTTCTACCTAAAAGGTTTGATACCATGCTTTAAAGGAATCTTATGTTCAATCATAGAGGTATCATAGGTTTTTAGATAATCATAGGACCATGAAAAGACCTTTTTATATTGTTTAAGTAATTCGGTGTACTTATTTTTCATTTGGGATGGAAGGTATTTAGATATCTTGACCAGTTTAAGATCCTCTTTAGTTCCTATATTATATTCTTCAACCTCTTCAGACTAAGGTCGTAAGGTGGATTTTAAGGGTATGTCATCATGGTCAAACAACCTCTCTAAGGGTATCAAACCTCTGGGGATATGATTGTTCTTAAGAACAATCATTCGGTGATTTGCGATCTTATCCTGGAACTTTTTAGGATCTTCACCTTCCTACATGATCTAGATAGGATCATTCTAATTTTCCTGATCTATATGAGTCTCAGAGAACTTGTCAACCATTTCCAGGAACTGTTTAATTTGCTTGTCATCTTCAAATACTTGTCAGTGTTGAACATTATTTGGGATTGAAGGTATTTGTCTCATTTCGATATGATACTTCAGTTTTAGGACAATAGGTTGTACAAACATCGCAGTTGCTTTGGCTAAAGATTATGCCTGCTGATTTTTCATTCTGTGAATGTAGTGAATGTTAAAGGATGAGAAGAAATTCGCTATCAAATCCCAGGCGCAATTCCTGTATGACCTTAGCCTTAGATGTTTAGCTTGATATTGTTGTTTTATTTTTTTCACAAGAATCTCTGAATCACCATAAACTATTAGATGTTTAGTTTTTAACTTTCTGGAAGCCTCTAGTCCTAATACTAGAGCTTCATACACACAAACATTATTCATATAATCAATCTCCCACTGTAATCTGTATGAAAAGGGGATAACGTACTCATCTCCTGGTGCTACAAATAACACTCCAGCCCTTGCCCCTTCATAGGATGAAGCACCATCATAAAACATTTTCCATGTTCCTTCTCTACTATTTACACTTTTCTTTTCTTTTTTCTATTTTTTTTTCTTCTTCTGTACATTCTTCAAAATCCTCATCTATTGATAAAATACAATTTCCTAAATCCTGATCGGAAACATAGACTGGGTAATTATTTTGGTTTTGGGGGTCACTTACAGTATATTCCAGCCTAGTCTCTCTGTACAATTGAGTAAATTGTCCACCGAAAATTGGGATCATAGTGTAATTCATGTCCATTTGAAGTGATCCTCTTAATTTTTCACCCCAAGACCTAGATAGAAGAATGCCATACTTGGGAGGGATGTCAGGAACGAATACATCCATAAGCATACTTTCTACATGGATCTGTGCAAGATTTACTACCAAATATTTGATCATGCCAAGGCACTTAACCTTTTTGGAATGAAATGAGTATAAGTCTTGATAAGGTCTAGTGATTTCAAGGCCCAACTTTTCCATGATAATTTTAGGCATTAAATTGTGAGAGGCTATTGGCCCTTGACCAAGTTTTGAGGATCTGCAAGATACCAGATATATAAAATATGCAGAACAGAAATGAAATTCTAGAAATGACAGAATAACAGTAAAATAGCCAGCATAATCTTCACAATACACAGAAATGATATACGAAATAGCAACAGAAATAGCACTTTGAATCAGATAACAATGTTCACAGGCCTCTTCGAGGGGGAAACCTCCAGTCGAGTAGCGCTCTGTTACAATAATATCCAAGCTAGGGTTTTTCATACCCTCTACCCTTATTTATACTAAATATGTCTATTAAGAGAAGCATCTAGAGGAAGATCCTTCTAGAAGCGAAAGCTTCTATTAGGTCTTCTTACATCCGCCTTATTCTATTTTATTGAAAG
>JZKD02S2208609.1:364900-390466 GCA_000966675.3 Picea glauca
AAATTGATCTATCATAATCTTATTTTGAACTATAGAATAATTCACTCTATAAAAGTTCTCTCATGTGTACATACCATCTTCTTTTATTTTGATGTGATCATAAATCTTTATTTTCACTATGATGGATGTGAGAGAATTTTGTTTATTTTTGGTAATGTGTGATATTCTAGGTCCATTTCTCAAGAATGATCTGTTATAAATCCTTTTACTTTTCACCATTTTTATCTTTCTTTGAGCATAAAAGATTGGACTATCTTAAGGTCCTATATTATTTCTTGATCTAAAGTTATTAAGAATATCATAAGCCAAAGAGGAGTACCACCTCTATAAAAACGAAGGATGATTCATAGCCTCGTGAGGTTTTCATTTCGTTCATTTATGGATTCAAGAATCAAAAGGTGCTCACCATGAATTTAACACAATACACATCACTACGGGGTGAGCCAAACCGCTCAGGTGCACTGCACAAAATTGAAAAAAATTCCAAATTTCAAGCTAAATTCAAATTTTGATTGGATGAAAATGAAAATAGGAAGTTAATAAATAATTTACCGGGTCTCTTCTATCTCAAGGAGGCACGATTTAAGCATTGAGAGGAAATGAAAATTCATGGCAATTTCCAAAATTTGGAAATGTGTGGAATCCACCAATGGAGCTATGAAATTCAATGTAGAGCACTCGAAATAGGGAGTCCTAGGAAGAAAGGTGAACACTGATTCTTGCTTGAGATTTTGGAAGCATGGGATGTACTGTAACAATGAAAATTGGTTTGGTAATTTTTTTTTATTTACCCTACCACAGTGCACCTGATGAAAGTTAGGCGCATCATTGCATAATGTTCAATGGCATCGGTGTAATTTATTCGGTGCATGTAATTTTATTATAAAGTATGGTAGTACTAATGGAACATTTGTGCATCGATGCTTTATTGTTCATGAACACATCAATGCATATATACCTTAAAGGTGCACTGGGAAAAAAACCTCTACAAAAACCTTTAGCTTCCCATCTCCACTAACAACCTCTGCTATAAACAACTAAGGGAAATTTTTTGTGGGAGGTTCCATAAAAACCTCTGCAAGAAGGAGTTCTCCTTATAGTTTTTACTTTTATCCTCTAATTATTTATCGCACAATAGATTCTCCTTAAATTTATCATGTACAATACTTTTAATATCATCATATTCTGCAAAAATAACTTCTTCTTTTATTACCCAATGATTTATCCAAGACTTGGCATCATTATGCCATCCCTGCTTGAGTCATTGGTGATTTTGGCTAAAGTTTGAAGCAATTTTTGGAAGACTCTTGTTGTCCATGTTGTTTATATTTTTCATGTACATTAAGTACATAGTCATAGTTTTTCTCTCAGTGGGGGAAATGTTGATTTTTCAATAGGAAAGGTTTAAGCATGAAGTTCATTCAATTTTATCATTTTACTTAAACCATAAACAATTTTTTTGCAACAACCAAGATCACAAGAAGAAACACCATGCACAAGTACACAAGAAGTATCCTAGGAAACCCTTCTCAACAAGGGAAGAAAACCCATCCAATCCTTTGATATATTTTTCAAGATAAATACCTCCACCACCAAGAAAACCTAGCACACAAAAGGGTGCTTACAAACCCTAGAAGACTAGTGCCCAAGAGAGGTGCACACTTTTCCCAATAATATGTACTTGCTGAAATTTCCAAACTCACACTTTAGATATGATTCCTCAATGGAGAATTTACCTTTACTTGTATTAGAATGAACCTGTCAATACAAGTGTCTATTGGAACAACATGTACAACCTCACTAACTCACAATATAATTAATAATTACTAGATTAATTATCTTTTACATTAATTATCTTTTACATTAAGGTGGGGATGACATGTACCCTTTACATTACAATTAGGGTTACAGGTAAGTCTGACTCTTTGAACAATATAGCAAGGGATCTCATACACCCACTAGTTCTCAGCCACTAGGGGCACATCCATAGGGATGTCCATGTATCAATATCACTGTGTCTCACAGGAGAACCACACTCACTAGTGCTCAACCAGTAGGATCACGTTCACCTGTGCTCATCCACAGGCATGTCCAACTCAACAAATCTTCTTTCCCACTACACTACATTGGAGAGTCATGTGGAGTTCATCATCTCAACTCTCTTCTCATAGGAGGCTAAAACATCATTTTCATATATGTCTCATAACGATGCACCCAGCTCATCAGAATTCACACATTCACCTTGTGCTTAGCCATGTGCACGTCCAACTTAGTATATCTCCTTTCTCACTGTGTTACACAGGAGAATCATCTGGAGTTCTTATCAACTCTCTATAAGGATGAGGCCATCACTACATTCCATTTTTGTCTCAGATAGGAACCACACACCCATCTCAGGGGCTCTCTCTTAGTTCTTTGTCCTGGAGGATGTCTCAGGCAGTTGTAATCATCAACACTCCCTCTCAACTAGGGAGGCATTCTCCACCAGGCCAAGTCTCGCATGGAAGTACTCAAACTTTGTCTTGGTTGTATTCATCAATACTCCCTCTCAGCTAGGGAGGTATTCTTAACCAAACCATTTTGGTGAAGATGTATGTATTTTCTCATGTGTAGAAAGGTATTGCACTTGTGCTTCTTTCCTCTGCATCATGTCTCTAAAAAATGATATTTTATCTCAACGTGTTTCGATATATCATGAAACACAAGGTTCTCAAAGAGCTTCACACAACTCTGGTTATCATCATAGAATCCATCTCATGATCAATTAAATCTATTAGAATCTTGTGAAGTCACACTGATTCTCACACTCAATGCTATATACTCTGCTTCTGTGGTACTCAAGGCCATAGAGATTTGTTTCATGTTGCATCAGAAAATCATGGAAAACTCCAAGGTAAAACAACAACCAGATGTCCTTTTTCAGTCCATTGTACTCTCTACCCAATATGTATCGGCATATCCCTGCTAACTCAAGTCCACACTGGAGGCATATCTCAAGCCATATCCAACTGTGACTCATATATATATCTCAATACATGTTTTACTACTATCTAGAGAGTCTGTCTCAGTTGACTCATGGAATCACTAAGTACATCCATTGCATAGCATGAATCAAGTCTTGTGTTAACCAGATACATTAGTGATCCAATCAGCTATGGAATAGTCTCATTTGAATCATCATCATTCATTTTCTTCAAATCCATCACCATGGATTTGCATTTTTTCATACTAAACTTCTTTAACAGTCCCACTGTATATTTTCCTTGACTCAGGAAAATATCATCGGTCCTATGTCACACTTCTTGTCCCAATAAGTAGTGCATCATACTCAGATCCTTCATCTTGAAATCAGAAGTCTGGGCTTACTTGTATCCAACAACAAGGATTTTTGAATAAGTCATCAAAATCAGGTTCTCTTCACCAACAATGTAATAATATAGGTTTGGATCAGTAAAAATCTTATTGAAAACCAAACTCATCAATAATCCATCCATATGATATAGTTTCCAACTCATGGATGGAAGTGTATTAGGATTACTAGATCAAGTGTCTCATCATAGACAACTCCCTTTGTTTGTGAGAATCCTCTGGCTATAGATATCTCTTTGTATTTCTCGACACTTCCATCTACTGCATGCTTGATCTTATATATCCACTTGGAAGTCACCACAGGCTTCCCTTGTAGTCTTTGAAAAATATATTATACATCATTATTTTAAGATATACTAGTATTCTTCTGTTATGGCATCTTGCCATACCTATTCTCTTGTTTCTTCTCCAAGACAAGGAGGCTCAAAATCAATGATGTGGCTCATGGATGAAGAGTAGCTCAAAAAATCTCTTTGATCTCTTGGGATGTGTGATCTAGATTTTATGAGTAGAATGAAATGAATACAGATTATTAACAGGTGCTTCACACAAAATAACGGAGATACAATAAAACTAGTTTTCTATTCAATAACGAAATAAGTTGAAACTGTAAAATGCAGTGGAAACAAGCTTGCTGGAATGGTGGCATCTTATCTCTAAGAAGAGATGTGACGGCTACTCGCATTCGCAAGAAGATGATTAGAATGAGGCTCTAAAGGCATTTTTACAATAAGAAGGAATGCCAAAAACCCTAGGCATCCAAAAACCTAACCCTAGGAGATGAAACACCAAAATTCATGTGGGCCCCGTTTGGGTAAGTTAGTACTTCAACTTACCGGGGTCGTAACTTTTGCATACGATCTCTATTTTATGTGTATAATAGATTGTTAGAAAGGTATCGTCGAGGAGATTCATTTTGGGGGCTCAATAATGCATTTGGATATCATTGAGAACCTTGATCTTGAAAACTCTTCATTTAGGCCCTCAAAATGGCCCCAGAAGTTAAAACCTGCTATAAATAGTAAATTGCCAAAATTGATAGAAAATTGTTTTGAGCCAGTTAGAAAAGGTGGGTGGCCACCGATATCCACCTAGCTCAATCCTCCCTCCTTAGGAAGCAATGGTCTCCATTGCGTTGAGTTCCCGGGGGAGAGGGAAAAGCGTTTGTTGAATCTGCATCTTGGTGAGTTGCTTGTCTTGTTGGAGACATTGCGCTACTCAGTTTGTGGAAGTCTGTCATGAACCTGTTGAGGTTGAGGCTATTCAACAAGTCAATATACATGAGAGGACGGTGTGCAGAAGGAATATTTGCACTTTGTTGCAACCTTGTCGATCTTCTTTTGTTGGATAGAAGGCGCTTGGGGCAAGGCTGTAGTGGTTGCAGTGTCCTTTTGTTCTCCTTTTGAATAGATAGTGAAGAAGCTGAATTTTGCAGTATGAGATACTACCTTGCGACACTTTTTAGGTGGAACAGTAGTCGGAACTACCTCTGGTATTCTATAGATATGACCCCCCAAAGTAATAATGACACTATGGGGTCGAGACTCATAAACAACATGGAACTTCCACATATATGGTTGGCCCAAGAGAACATCACAGACATCTAGTGGAGCAACATCACATAATACCTCATCCTTGAAGGGTTGGATGCTGTATGACAATCGACATTGCTGGCTGACACGGAGATCTCATCCTTGGTTAAGCCACCCGATGTTGTATGGTTGTGGGTGTGGTGTTGTTGACAATCCAAACTGTTTGACGACCTCTGCTTAGATGAGGTTCTTCTGGCTTCCGCTATCAACAATAAAATGCAGCGGGGTCCCCTTCACCCACATCTGTGAATGAAAAAGGCTCTCCCCCTCTTCGGGATCTATTGGTTCTTTTGGTTGAATTGTTGTGGTTGCGACAATAGCAGTGGGGTCTGCGTCAATGATCTGTCATTTACCAGTATTTTCAGAATCATATTCTGAATCAGGGTTTGTCTCCTTGTCTTTGATCTCGACCACCAATGACTATTTTGAGCGACATTCATCGGTGTTGTGCGAGGGTCTTTCATGGAAATCGCACCATTTTCCGGTGTCCTTCTTTGTCTTCCCGTGACCCTTCTTTTCTTGTGTCTTAGACTGGTTTTCGAGAGACTGTTTGTTAGGGCTGTCTTTATCATACTTTTGTTTTTGCGGATTTGCAGACCCAAACTCCCGTTTGTTCTGGTGCTTAAATTTTTGCTCGATCTTAACAGCATATCGATAAGCAGCATTGAGTGATGAGATGTCCAGAAAATCCATTTCCATCTCAATGTATCTGTGTAGATCCCCACGATATTTCAGAACCAAATGTCGCTTGGAGTCTTTGATACCTAGCTTCGTGTGCAAGGTATGTAAGGTATTGGTGAACTCCAGAACTGCTTAGCCCCTTTGTTGCCTCAGTGTGGTCCATCTCATGTACTGGTCCTCATAGTTTCCAACAGGGTAATATTGTTCCTTTACCACATCCAAAAAAAATCCCAAGTGGGATCGACCCCATATATTCTAGACTCCTCAGTGGAACTTTGCTCCCAGTAAGTTTCCCACCAATGTTTGACATGAGGGAGAGCTTTAAGGAGTGCGAAGGTGATCTTTTCTTTGTCGGAAAAGTTGTGAACAGAAAAATAACCTTCCAGCAGAGTTAACCATTTTTCTAGGGCCTCTGCATCTATCTTTCCTTCAAATATAGGAATATCAAAATTAACTTGTACCTTGAAAGGTGAGGTGCCTTCAAAGTGGCCACTTGATGAAGATGTGTCTAATGCTATCGGGAGGCATTTAAGGATGTGGGCAAAACTCTCCATCATTTTGTCCCTCTGTCGCGTGAGAGCTTTCTCAAGCAATAGATTGATAGGATTGTCTACTCCGTCATTTTTCTTTTCTTTTACCATTGAGGGTTTTTTGGGTGTGCGATAGCGATTTTCTTCAAGAGAGACAAGCTCGAGACTCAACTTTCTATACTCGGACCTCGTCGAGGACATGCACTGAAAAAAAAAAATGATCAAGAGCAGCCTGCTCTGATACCACTGATCTGGATTTTATGAGTAGAACGAAATGAATACAGATTATTAACAGGTGTTTAACACAAAATAACAGAGATACAGTAAAACTGGTTTTCTATTCAATAACGAAATAAGTTGAAACTGTAAAATGCAGCGGAAACAAGCTTGTTGGAATGGTGGCATCTTATCTCTGAGAAGAGATGTGACGGCTACTCGCATTCGCAAGAAGATGATTAGAATGAGGCTCTGAAGGCGTTTTTACAATAAGAAGGAATTCCAAAAACCCTAGGCATCCAAAAACCTAACCCTAGGAGATGAAACGCCAAAAGTCATGTGGGCCCTGTTTGGGTAAGTTAGTACTTCAACTTCCCGGGGTCGTAACTTTTGCATACGATCTATGTTTTAGGCATATAATAGCTCGTTGGAAAGGTATCGTCGAGGAGATTCATTTTGGGGAATAAATAATGAATTTGGATATCATTAAGAACCTATATCTTGAAAAACCTTCATTTAGGCCCTCAAAATGGCCCCGGAAGTTAAAACCTGCTAAAAATAGTAAATTGCCAAAATTGACAGAAAATTGTTTTGAGCCAGATGGAAAAGGTGGGTGGCCACCGATATCCACCTAGATAAATCCTCCCTCCTTAGGAAGAAATGGTCTCCATTGCGTTGATTTCCCGGGGGAGTGGTAAAAGCATTTGTTGAATCTGCATCTTGGTGAGTTGTTTGTCTTGTTGGAGACGTTGTGTTGCTTAGTTTGTGGAAGTTTGTCACGAACCTATTGAGGTCGAGGCTGTTCAAAAAGTTGAGATACATGAGAGGACGGTGTGCAGAAGGAGTCTTTGCACTTTGTTGCAACCTTGTCAGTCTTCTTCTATTGGATAGAAGGCGCTTGGGGCAAGGTTGTAGTGGTTGCAGTGTCCTTTTATTCTCCTTTTGAACAGATAGTGAAGAAGTTGAATTTTGCAGTATGAGATACTAACTTGAGACACTGTTTAGGTGGAACGGTAGTCGAAACTACCTCTGGTATTCTGTAGAGATGACCCCCCAAAGTAACAATGACACTACGGGGTCGAGACTCATAAACAACATGGCGCTTCCACATATATGGTTGGCCCAATAGAACATCACAGACATCTAGTGGAGCAACATCACATAATACCTTGTCCTTGAAGGGCTGGATGTCATATGACAATTGGAATTGCTAGATGACACGGAGATCTCATCCTTGGAGAAGCCACCGGATGTTGTATGGCTACGGGTGTGTTGTTGTCGACAATCCCAATTGTTTGACGACCTCTGCTGAGATGAGGTTCTTCTGGCTTCCACTATCAACAATAAAATGCAGTGGGGTCCCCTTCACCCACATATGTGAATGAAAAATGCACCCCCCCTCTTCGAGATCTGTTGGTTCTTCTGGTTGAATTGTTGCGGTTGTGACAATAGCAGTGGGGTCTGCGTCAATATTCTGTCCTTTACCAGTATTTTCAGAATCGAATTCTAAATCAGGGTTTGGCTCCTTGTCTTTGATCTCAGCCACTAATGACTGCTTGAGTGACATTCATCGGTGTTGTGCCAGGGTCTTTCATGGAAATCACATCATTTTCTGGTGTCCTTCTTTTTCTTCCCATGACCCTTCTTTTCTTGTGTCTTAGACTGGTTTTCGGGAGACTATTTGTTAGGGTTGTCTTTATCATACTTTTGTTGTTGCAGATTTGCATACCCAAACTCCCGTTTGTTCTGGTGCTTAAATTTCTTCTCGATTTTAACAACATATCGATAAGAAGCACCGAGTGATGAGATGTCCAGAAAATCCATTTCCATCTAGATGTATCTGTGTAGAGCCCCATGGTATTTCAGAAAAAAATGTCGCTCAGAGTCTTTGATACCCAGCTTGGTGCGCAAGGTATGGAAGGTATTGGTGAACTCCAGAATTGCTTGGCCCCTCTCTTGCCTCAATGTGGTCCATCTCATGTATTGATCTTCATAGTTTCCAATAGGGTAATACTATTCCTTTACCGCATCCACAAAAAAATCCCAAGTGGGATCGGCCCCATATATTCCAGATTCCTATGTGGAACTTTGCTCCCAGTAAGTTTCCCACCAATGTTTGACATGAAGGAGAGATTTAAGGAGTGCGAAGGTGATCTTTTCTTTGTCGAAAAAGTTGTGAACAGAGAAATAACCTTCCAGCAGAGTTAACCATTTTTCTAGGGCTTCTGCATCTATCTATCCTTCAAATACAAGAATATCAAAATTAACTTGTACCTTGATAGGCGAGGTGCCTCCAAAGTGGCTGCTTGATGAAGATGTGCTTGATGCTATCGACAGGCGTTTAAGGATGTGGGCAAAACTCTCCATCATTTCGTCCCTCTGTCGCGTGAGAGCTTGCTCAAGCAATAGATTGATAGGATCATCTACTTCGTCGTTTTTATTTTCTTCCACCATTGAGCATTTTTTGGGTGTGTGATAGCAATTTTCTTCAAGAAAGACAAGCTCGAGACCCAACTTGCTATACTCGGACCTCGTCGGGGACATGCACTGAAAAAAAAAATGATCAAGAGCAGCCTGCTCTGATACCACTGATCTGGATTTTATGAGCAGAATGAAATGAATACAGATTATTAATAGGTTCTTAACAAAAAATAACAGAGATACAGTAAAATTGGTTTTCTATTCAATAACGAAATAAGTTGAAACTTTAAAATGCAGCGGAAACAAGCTTGCTGGAATGGTGGCATCTTATCTCTGAGAAGAGATGTGACGGCTACTCACATTCACAAAAAGATGATTAGAATGAGGATTTGAAGGCCTTTTTACAATAAGAAGGAATGCCAAAAACCCTAGGCATCCAAAAACCTAACCCTAGGAGATGAAACACCAAAAGTCATGTGGGCCCCGTTTGGGTAAGTTAGTACTTCAACTTACCATAGTCGTAACTTTTGCATGTGATCTTCGTTTTAGGCATATAATAGCTCATTGGTAAGGTATTGTTGAGGAGATTCATTTTGGGGGCTCAATCATGCCTTTGGTTATCATTGAGAACCTTGATCTTGAAAAACCTTCATTTAGGCCCTCAAAATGGCCCCAGAAGTTAAAACCTGCTAAAAATAGTAAATTGTCAAAATTGACAGAAAAATGTTTTGAGCCAGTTGAAAAAGGTGGGTGACCACCGATATCCACCTAGATCAATGTTCCTTGAGAGGATCGTATGTTTCTCTGCCTCCTATAGAGTGAGCCTAGGTAATATTTTTATGCCCTACTGCAATATCTTTGGCCATATCAACTGGAGCAACTGGATCAGCTAGAATAATGTTTTTCTCCCTCTGAACTGTTGAAGGGACAGAAGGTATTTTCTTACTGTCAATATCCATATGAGATTCTATGGATCTTTGAAACCCTATCTCTTCTTCAAGGACAACATCTCTTCTTGTCTCAATCTTTCTCTGACCAGGGATGTAGATCTAGAATGTTTTCTAAGATTCACTGTTATCCCATAAATGTATCCTTTCTCCCTGAAGGGTCTAGCTTGGACTTCTTCTCTTTGGGTACATGAAAATACATTGGGCACCCAAATATCCTGATGTGTTCAATCTCAAGCTTCACTCCAGTGAAGTATTCTTCAGGAGTTATGTTTTTCAAAGTCTGGTGAAGACTCTTGTTCTGAACATATATTGTGTCATGCATGCTTCTTCCCATAGAATCATAGAAATATTATGATCATGCATTATTGCATTGGTTTCCTAAATTATGGTTCTATTCTTCCTCTTTCTCAAATAGTTTTGACTCCCTCTCAGTCAAGTGACTCCCTCTAAAGGACAAACATCGTCCTTTTATTTTAACTTGTCTGGAACAAGAAAACAAGACGAACTAAAACAAGAATATCTCATAAAGGAGAATAATGAGTACATATCTAGAATCAAAACAATTTAAGGATTGTTGTCACAACTACACCACCTAGTTGTAATGTAGCAAACTTTATAAATATGGGTTAGAGGAATGACAATTAAAACAATCAAACCTTGAGTCTTCACTTCCAGTGTGTTTTTCCTCTAAATGCACTGAGATCCCTCTAGATCCACGACTTGAGTAAAAGTTTCCTTCCTCTTGCAATTACCCTCATGAAAATGATACAAATAATATATATACAAGTGCATACTTGAGGGTGCTGATATGATTTCTCCAATGGCACCTGGTTGATTTTTGTCCTCTGACATCTTCATGAAGAAGGTAGTTACAGTGTCAAGTTTTTTGTATCATCCACAATAAGTCTTCCTCTAAATTCTTGTCTTCCAGGAAATTCAAGTTTCTTGATTCATCAAGCTTATCTTCCATCATAGTTTTGTTCATCATAAATTTAGATTCTTCACAAACCCTTGTTAATTGGGCTAGAAAACCTAAAATCTAGGCTAGGCTAGCAACCTTAAGTTTTTTTGGGCTTATGACTGCCAACAATAAGCCTTGAAATTTATTAGAACACATGTAGTATTGAAGGATTCTTCAAAGAGCTACAGAAACCCTAAAACCAGAAATCTGCAAAAAATTGCGGAACCCTAGAAACCCTAGGACCAAAAATTCAAAATTCTTGGAATTTCACTTTGAGAGTTTTTGGAGGTGTTCTGATGGAGTTTGTACCCTCTTGTCCAAATTTCATCGCCAACGTCCAAGTATGAAGTGTTGAAACACCCAACAGAAGAGGGTCGTACAGATTTTCTGGAAACCCTAGGAGGGTCGTACGGTTCAGCAAAAGAGGAGGAATGACTGGTAGAAACTTATGCAATGGGTTCTTCAATACCTATGCTCTGAAACCATGTTAATTTTTCAATAGGCAAGGTTTAATCATGAAGTTCATTCCATTTTATCATTTTACTTCAACCATAAACAATTTTGTTGCAGTAACCAAGATTACAAGAAGAAACACCATGCACAAGTACACAAGAAGTATCTTGGGAAACCCTTCTCAACAAGGGAAGAAAACTCAGCTAATCCCTTGATATATTATTCAACAGAAATACCTCCACCACCAAGAAAATCTAGCACACAAAAGGGTGCTTACAAACCCTATAAGACTAGCGCCCAAGATAGGTGCACATTTTTCTCAATAAGATGTACTTGCTGAAATTTCCAAACTCACACTTTAGATATGATTCCTCAATGGGGAATTTACCTTTACTTATATTAGATTGAACCTATCAACAGAAGTATCTATTGGCACAACATGGCCGACCTCACTAACTCACAATATAATTAATAATTACCATATTAATTAACTTTTACACTAAGGTGGGACCGACCTGTACCCTTTACATTACAATTAGGGTTACAGGTAAGTCTCACTCTTTGAAGAATATAGCAAGGGATCTCATACACCCACTAGTTCTCATCCACTAGGGGCACATCCATAGGGATGTCCATATCTCTATCTCACTATGTCTCACAGGAGAACCACACTCACTAGTACTCAACCACTAGGATCATGTTCACCTGTGCTCATCCATAAGAACGCCCAACTCAACAGATGTTCTTTCCCACTGCATTATAGAGGGGAGTCATCTAGAGTTCATCACCTCAACTCTCTTCTCAAAGGAGGATAATACATCGTTTTCATCTATGTCTCATAACGATGCACCCATCTCATGGGAATTCACATGTTCACCTTGTGCTCAGCCACAGGCATGTCCAACTTAGCAGATCTCCTTTCTCATTGTGTTACACAAGAGAATCATCTGGAGTTCTTCTCAACTCTCTGTAAGGATGAGGCCATATCTACGTTCCAATTCTGTCTCACATAGGAACCACACACCCATCTCAGGGGCTCTCTTTCAAGTCTGTTTCCTGGAGGATGTCTCACGCAGTTGTAATCATCAATAGGAAAAGATCGCTTGGATGAGGAGGATAGGATAAGGTGTATTTCCCTTAATTTTGAGATTATATGTTATAAAAGTATTTTGGATCTTCTCTATCTTTATCTGGGATTTTCAAGAGATACTACATCCCCAAACTTCACATCCATATAATATAACAGGAGTGACAAGAGTCTCAAAGAGGAGCATTTTTTATCCCATAGCCAAAGATCTGCTAATTTACAATTATTTTCAAGCCCGTAATAAGCTTTCCACCCTCCATTTATCATTTTCTCAATGTTATAGTTCCAATTGAGATTTTTTTTAATATCAATTCCAAGAGACTTGTACGAAGGCACTTCTTCCAAGATATTATTGTCATATAAAAAATTATCTTAGGTGATCTTGTTGGATTTAATCATCATTATAACCTTTGTTTTGTTAGTGTTCACATTCATACATGTACTAGAGAATAAGTCCTTGAGGATTCCAAGATACGTATTAAGGTCATAAGTATTCCTTTCCATAATAACAATGTCATTGTCTTAGAGAAGAAGGACGATTACTATACTAGCAAGAGTTGGTCCAACAAAACCTGTAGTTTCCAAACAATCTTCTAACTTGTGAATGTAAATGCCAAAAAGGGTAGGGGATAGGGGACAAACTTTCTTGACTCCTATATTGTAGTTAATTTATTCTAACCAACCCTCGATGCTCCAAAACTTGGCAATAAAATTCTCATACAACCTTACTGCAACAACTCCCATCCCAGCGGGAAATTTTTTCTCGCTAACCTATTCCAAAGGTTGTTCCTAGGCACAGTGTAAAAATATTTTCTAAAGTCGATGAAACAACAAAGGAGATTGGTTTTATTATTTCGACACTCCTCTGCAATGATCCTAAGCATGATAAGGTGGTCCATAGTTGAATGATAACCTCTAAAATTGTCCTCAACTTTAGCTCTTTTTTTGTGGATTTCTATCCATATGCTTATCTTCTTTTCCAAAATACTTCCATATAGCTTGGAAAAAATAGAACTAATCATAATGGACCTACAATTGGAGGGATTGTTTTTATCCCCACTTTTAAAAGTAGGTACAATGAGGCTTTGAGTCCAAGGCTTAGGGAAGCCCTGCTTAACTGCTAAATTGAAGAGCTTGTGTATGTGAGGGATCATAATAGGCCCTCCAATTTTTAATATTTCATCTTGGTATCCCTTGATGTCCTTAGATTTCCCATTTTAAAGTATCTTAACCACAAATTTTATGTCTTCTATAGAAAAAACATCATATTCTATAGTAACTTTTGAGATTTTTTCCAAAACATTACGTGATTTGTAAATATTTTCAAGGTAGGAATTCCAGTCTATCAAGGGAATCATATCATTTTCTTTAGTTTTACAAGTCAAAATTTACCTCCAAAATTTATTTGGATCTATCTTAGAAAGGTGCAAAAGATTCTCTTACTTTATACTTATGTAGTGCCTTTTTTTTCTTTTAATTAGGGTTTTGTATCTATTAATCTTATCATATTTCAAAGACTTATTATAGGCACCCCCATTGACTTTTCTACCAAGTTTACACTCATTATCATAGCAAGGGTTAGAAATTATATTCTTCTTTTTGCACAACACTTCAATAGAGAATTGTTTTATGGAGGTAGATAGGATAATTGTAAAATTATGATTTATGTCTTCAATATTGTTTTTATATGATAGAAGATTTAATTCGGTGTTTAAGTCCTTTGAAAAGAGATCAAATTTATTTTTGTAAAAAATAACAAGCCTTTGGTTACCAGAGTTATCTTCAAGGCGGTTTTTGTGCATGATAAAATTTAGATTTAGGGTTAAAGGTCTATTATCAGATTCAGGCTCATGGCCATTTAACATGTCAAAATTTATTGTTTGGTTGTAAACAAGGGTATATGATATCACATAGTCCACAACACTACTACCTAGCCCATGGATACAAGTCATTTGGTTATATTTCGAACACCTCATTAGACCATTGCAAATGATTAGATATTTAGAAATGCAAATATTGATTAGCTCGATACCATATAAATTCTTGGCCAAGTATTCCAAATTTCTCTTGTATCTATTAGCTAAAACAAGGTCCTCATCTAGCCACAAAATATTAGGGTTGGAATCAATGCTTAAAATAATAGCTTGATTACTCGTAGTTCTAGCATTAAAGTCTCCTAGCATGAGGATACTACCTTCATTTCTTAGATTGTAAATATCTTGTTCTAAGATTTTATAGGGATAATTTTTACCTAGATTGTTTTTTGTATAAAACGTAGAATTAATAGGCACATGTTCTTAGCATTGATATATGAAATCTCCACCTAGATGAATTGATTGACAGGGTCCTTTTTATGAAGACAAATTTGAGGGGAAATTATTGTTCTTATGTGACAAGCTACAACTCCAACCCTTCTACAGGAGGATTTCTTGTTCCATGTTGACCACAATATAAATTCGTCTATGTTAGGGACCTTAGATTCCTCATGCTCCCAAGTTTCAACCAGAAATATAATATCAATTACACTTGGGATTCAACTTAATATAGGCCCTTTGTTCTAAGGAAATCCTTGATAGTTCCAAGAAAGGATCCAAAGTGTCTCAAATTGCTATTTATTGTTATCATTTTGGTTTTTTATCCCTAATAGCAGTTTTTCAGTTCCTAAGTATTTATGATTATCCTTCATTTATGGCTTCCTTGACCTTTTGAACCTATTTATTTAATTTAGCTTGATCTTTTGGAATGAGGACTTCATTTATAAATATTTCATACCCTTTTAAACTTGAATTTTTACTAAATATGTCATATTTATGGGCATTAGAGCTTACCATAACCTGAATCAACCTATATTTATCTTCAATTATTTTTCTCAACATTTTTTATTTTTATAAGGTCAATTGTTTCAATTTGTAATTTATTTTTTAATTACTCTTTGACTATTGCTAATGTGTCCTCATCTTTATGTTCTTTTATATAAAAAATTATGAGGTTCAAGGCTCTTTTGTTAAGCTCATGGTGTAACTCTATGAGCATATTCATTTCCTCTTTGATAGGTTTGATATCCAATTCATGTTCCACTCTATTTAGGGACAAACTTTTAATTAGTTTGTCTTCTAGCTCTTTAATATTGTCCCTAAGATTGCTATTTTCATCCATCTCTTCTTCATTGGTTGATTATTTTTGTTCTTGGTTGCTTGAATTACTCATATTGAAAAGAAAATAAATAATTAATTAAAACATGTGCATATAATTAACCAACAGAGTTACAATAGAGTTATGTTGAGGAGAAGGATATAGCTAACTTTGAAATTATATATATATATATAGATATAGATGTGTGTGTGTGTGTGTGTGTGTGTGTGTGTGTGTGTGTGTGTGTGTGTGTGTTTAATTTAATTATTTAAAATAATGATAATATTCATTTTATATAACAAGTAAAATGTAAAAATACAGTTATTTAATAGGTGTTTTAAAAACAAATTATAAACCAATAACAATATAAAAGAAACTTTATTAGTTTTATTATACCATTATTATTATTTTTTTAAATTAAAAAAATTAATAAGATTGTATAGTAGAAATACTTTGCACACATTACTAGGTATTTGATGGTCTTGGAGTATGACCTAAATTTTTTTCTTCTTAGCTAAGAGAATCAAGACCTACAAACATCTAGCAAGAGTGAAACTAACCCCCTTAGGGATAACACTCTAACACTAACTACAATATAATCTACCATTCAACCAGTATAATAAGTAAAAGTATTTTTTCCATTTTTGCAAGTTACATAGCATTTAATCTCTTTGAGAGTATATTAGTTTTGGGTTAAATTTAGTTTGTCCTATATTTTTAATATCATGGGTACTCTACAAAATAACTTCTTCTTTTATTTCTCAATGATTTAGCCAAGACTTGCATCATTATGTCATTCCCAACATTAAGCATTATACATCATTAGGCATTGTTTTTTTTTGTTTTTTTTTTCAAATATTTAAAAATATTTATCTCATATTTTATTCTCTCTTCTCTTCAACTTGAAGTCTTAATTATATGGAGTTGGCAACACTTTTCTCTAACAAAATGTTTTGTTGATTGATGCAGGAGCATCGCTCACTTACCAAACGAGCCAGCGCGTGGAGGAAAGAGAAAACAGCTGGACAGCGCCAACATTCAAATTTTGGAACCTTGTAATATGGCTGCGCCAAGCATTAATACATTGATGTGATGAAGCTCACTTGTACATTGTAACGAACCTTGAGCAGATAATCTCTCGTCCTTAGGTAGATGAGGCATTTAATTAGTTTTAATGAAGGTAGATAGGAATTAACTGTAGATTAGACAGTTTTAGCTTCAAGAGGGAAAATGGAGTATAGACACCCTCCCTTGTATCATTGTAAGAGATTATTCATTCAGCATTATCAATTGAGAGCAAGAAGGAAGAGCAGAGCAGAGAGCTTGTGAAGAATTCCATGTACAGTTATTGAATTAATAGGAGAGCTTTAATTCAATTCCCATGGATGTATTTGATACCTTCGTGTTGTTGATGTTATGTTTTTGCTTACTTGATTCCTTTTATGCTTATCTGTTATATGTTGCATATGTGATAGCATATCAGGTTTGAAACCTGAGAGAATGAGTGGATGAGTTTCAAATTGTTCCTCTGCTTAAGCCAGGAGATTCCTGCATCAAGTGCAGTTGAATTCCTCCGCATAGAGTGCGTTGAGGAGGCTAAGTAGTTGAACTTTTGTTCTCTTTTGTCTTGAGTCGGTTTGGGTTGTTCAAATCTTGCAGGTGAGTTCAGGTCGGACGTGAAATCTCAGTAGCAAGTCTGAGAAGGAAGGGGTCGAGGCTGTTGCAGGCGTGAGTGCACAGGACCCAGAAGACTTCATCACTTTTGCAAGTGGTTGAAGACGGAGCACAGGGAGCGTGTTCGAGAAAAATCTGAAGAAGTTGAGTTAGTAAAAGCTCAGGAGGGATAACTCCTTGTTCCATTGTAGAAACAGGAAGAAGTGGAGTGCATATAGGAAAGAGGTGGTGAACGAAGAAACTCTTCAAGAGGAAGAGAATCGACGACTCGAATTGTCGTGGAGAATCACGAAGATCGCGACCTGATTCGCGGGTTAGATGTATCGGGAGTTCGTGACGGAAGGTTCCTGTTCCTCGTAGAATGGGGTCACGAGAACGCGAAACACGACGTCCCGAAATTGTTTTGCATGGTGTACATCACATTCGGGTGATGTGACAGGCGGCCTCGGGATATCGGATCTCGAGAGTTGGAGACCTCAAAGTCTGATCCCGGAAGTGACGAGTGCGCGAGGTCGCGAGATCCCGAGTCATCGGTATCTCGGCACTTCGGGTCTCGGAGGTTGAGAACTCAAAGGCATAGAGGTGCTAGTCGTGAGTCACGATAGCACGAGGCCCCGACATACTGAGGGAAGTCAACGTTGACCAGTAGCATCGGGTCTCGGGGATCCGAGAGTCCAGTTTCCGGTTGAGGAACTCGCGAAGTCACTAGGTCTGACCTCCCTATTTCTCAAGGGAGAATCGCGCGGTAGTGTTCCTGTGGGTAAGGAATTCCAGGGAGGAATAAGGAGGGAATTGTATCCTTCGGGCCGTGGATAGTGAAGGTCCTAGTGGAGCGACCGTGCCGTCGAGGGTGGGGTTGCGTCAGAGTGGTATCAGAGCCCTGGAATCGTGTCTGTATATTTCAGGCAAGAGGAGTGAAGGGGGAAGGAAAACACTCTGATACTCACGACTTGCGTCAGAGTGGTATCAGAGCACTGGTTTTGGGTTCTCTTTGTTTGGGTAGCAGAGAGAAGCAGGTGCATAAATGCCTCCCAGGAGAGAAAGGCAGTCACCTGATCGTGAGGACAGGGATGCCCGAAGAAGGGGTAGACAGGCAGGGAATCCAGTGATGGAGCGCCAAATACGAGATCTCAGGGTGAGACTCGAAGATATGGAGACCACCCAGAGGAGTGGAGCTGGTACAGTAGAGTTCAGCGATTCCGAGGTTGAAGAGGAAGCTGGACATGACCAAGGAGAGGTCACAGCAGAATATGCTTCGACAGAGAGGTTGATCAAAGCCATTTCGAGGATGAGCTCGAAGACTAAGATGGATATTCCCGTCTATGAGGGAAGTTTAAATGTTGAGGAGTTACTGGATTGGATCCGAGCGCTCGACACCTACTTCGACTATGAAGACATCGAAGAGGACAAGAAGGTGAGACATGCTGTCACCAAGCTGAAGGGACACGCAGCCTTATGGTGGGACGAGCTGCAGGCAGACAGACGTTCCAAGGGAAAGCAGAAGATAAAGAGATGGGATCGGATGATCGCCAAGATGAAGGCGAAGTTTATTCCGAAGGACTACCAGATCACTCTGTTCAGGCGCATGCAGAACCTGAGACAGAAGTTGATGACGGTGAAAGAATACACCGAGGAATTTTATAGGCTCAACATTCTAGCTGGTCATTGAGAGAGTGATGACGAAAAGGTGGCAAGATACCTGAATGGTCTCAGGTATGACATTCAGGATGAGCTGAGCATGCTGACCATCCGAACAGTTGAGGATGCGTACCAAATGGCTCTGAAATCAGAAGAGAAGCTGAGCCGCAAGCAAAGTCAGCGAGGGCGAGGCAGGAGCCAGCCACGAGGCAAAGCTGTTGTTCAGGAGAGGACACAAAAGCCTCAGGAGGGTTGGAAAAAACCTCAGGGTAGAACTGAGAGAGGTGGAACCTCACAGCAGAGGCAGCAAAATTTTGAGCCGAGGAGGCAGCAAAATTTTGAGCCGAGGAGGCAGCAAGATGATCAGCAAGATGGATATGTTGATGTCAATGCATTTCCTCGTACCCTAGGTAGAGGAAGAGGCAGAGGAGGAGTTATCACATGTTTCACATGTGGTAAAGACGGTCATAAATCCGTGGATTGTCCAGAGAGGAAGATGGACAGAGGAGGAAACACTCACGTCGCTGAGGCGCAGAGATGAGACATGGAGGATGAGGACACTGGAAGTGGGAAGTCACTAACAGTGCATAAAGTCCTTTTGAAACCTGAGAAGAAGGTGGAGGACACAGCGCAGAGATGCCGACTGTTTCGAACGACTTGCAAGACCCAGGGCTGGAAATGCAAGGTCATAGTGGACAGTGGGAGCACAGATAATCTTGTTTCGACCGAGATGGTGGAAAAGCTGGAGCTGAAAACACGCAGGCACCCGAGTCCTTATAAAGTGACATGGCTGCAAAAAGGACACCAGGTATGTGTTACAAAACAATGCTTGGTCAACTTTAAAATGGGTGATTATAGAGATGAAATCCTGTGTGATGTCATTCCCATGGATGTATGTCATGTTTTATTGGGGAGACCGTGGAAGTTTGATAGACATGTTGTGCATGATGGGAGAATGAACACATACACCTTAGAGAAGGATGGAAAAACACATACACTGCTTCCGGGAAAGGATAAGAAGGTGGAGCCGGAAGTAACCAGTACCATACTTCTCATGAGTGGGAAGGAACTTCTCACAGAGCTGGAGAAGGATGAAGATCCACAGTTCTTTGTTGTCAGGAAGCTGAGAATTGTCCTGACAAGCACAAGAGTGGACGACTTGCCTAAGGATATTCAGGAACTGCTGGGAGAGTTCGCCGATATCATCGTGGACGAACTACCTCGTTCGTTGCCACCGATGAGGAGTGTGAGTCACCATATTGACCTCATACCCGGGGCAAGTTTACCAAATAAGGCAGCATACAGGTTGACACCTCAAGAGAATGAGGAAGTCAAAAGGCAGGTTCAGGATCTGCAGGACAAGGGACTGGTGAGAGAGAGTCTAAGTCCGTGTGTCGTTCCAATGGTACTAAGTCCAAAGAAGGATGGAGGCTGGAGGATGTGTACAGACTCCAGAGCAATAAATAAAATCACCATCAGATACAGGTTCCCATTGCCGAGAATGGATGACTTGATGGATTGCCTGAGTGGGGCAAATTACGTCTCCAAGATAGATCTCAAGAGAGGGTATCATCAGATCCGAATGAGAGAGGGAGATGAATGGAAGACAACGTTCAAGACAAACGAGGGTTTGTATGAATGGATGGTCATGCCATTTGGCTTGACAAATGCACCCAGCACTTTTATGAGACTGATGAATGAAGTCCTGCGGGAATTCATTGGTAAATTTGTGGTGGTGTACCTGGACGATATACTGATTTTCAGTAAAACCAGGGAAGAACATTTAAGGCATTTAGCCACAGTGATGAAAAGGATACAACAGGAGAAGTTGTTGATAAACTTGAAGAAATGCTCATTCATGCAGACGGAACTCATTTATTTGGGTTTTGTGATTTCGGAAAATGAGTTGAAGATGGATCCTGAGAAGGTGAATGTGATCAGGAATTGGCCATCGCCGAGAAATGTTTTTGAGGTACGGAGCTTCCATGGTTTGGCTAGTTTCTACCAAAAATTCATTCGAAATTTCAGTGGAATTAGCGCAGCAATGATGGACACTGTGAAAAAGCGACATAAAAATTTTCAGTGGACAGCCGAGGCTGAAAGGAGCTTCAATTTGTTGAAGCGCAAGATAACTGAGCAGCCAATTCTGGTGCTGCCAAATTTTCAGAAAACATTCCAGGTGAAGTGTGATGCCAATGGATATGCTGTTGGAGGGGTTTTAAGCCAGGATGACAGACCTGTGGCATATTACAGCGAGAAGCTGGATGATGCTAAGTTGAAGTACTCCACGTATGATAAGGAATTCTATGCCATTATCCAGGCATTGAAGAAGTGGAGACACTATCTGATACCCAAGGAGTTCGTTTTGTATAGCGATAATCATGCACTGCAATTCGTAAGTCAGCAGGAGAAGTTGAACCAAAAGCATGTGAAATGGGTAGAATACATGCAGAATTTCACATTCGTGATCAAACACATTTCGGGGACTGCGAACAAGGTGGCTGACGCCTTGAGCAGGAAATGTTTGCTGCTGCAGGAGTTCAGAGTCAAGACGTTGGGTTTTGAAAACCTGAAGGATATGTATGCAGGTGATGCTGACTTTGGTGAAGCATACGAAGCAGCCGAGAACCCAGTTCTCAGGGACAGGAGTTCGTGGATAGATTTCCTGATCCAGGACGGATTGTTATTTTAGGGAAATCAATTGTGCATTCCAGATTGCTCTATGAGAGAGAATTTGGTAAAAGAAAAACACAGCGGAGGCTTAGCAGGTCATTTTGGACATGACAAAACATTCGCTAAGCTGAGCGAATCTTATTATTGGCTAGGCATGCGTGCAGATGTGAAGCGGTTTGTTGACAGGTGCCGGATATGTCAACATGCGAAGGGCAGAAAACAGAACACAGGGTTATATCATCCGTTGCCTATACCCGAGAGGCCATGGGAAGCCATTAGCATGGACTTTGTGTTGGGATTACCGAGAACACATCGAGGAGTTGATTCCATCTTTGTTGTGGTAGACAGGTTCTCGAAGATGGCGCATTTCATTCTGTGCCATAAGACTAGCGATGCGACCCACATCGCGAATTTGTTTTTCAAAGAGATCGTGCGATTGCATGGATTGCCCAGGAGCATAGTTTCGGATCGGGACACGAAGTTCATAGGTCATTTTTGGAGGACGCTATGGAAGAAGCTGGGGACTGACTTAGCTTTCAGTTCTGCTTACCATCCGCAGACTGATGGGCAGACAGAAGTGGTCAACAGAATTTTGGGAGATCTGTTGAGAAGCCTGGTGACGGAGCATCACACCAGTTGGGATCATATCTTACCACAGGCAGAGTTTGCATACAACGATTCTGTGAATCGGAGTACAGGTAAGAGCCCGTTCCAAATTTTTTATGGGACGCAGCCGAGAGGAGTGTCTGAGCTCAGGGAGCCAGAACAGGCTGAGACTAGCAGCGCGAGAGCTGAAGAATTCGCTGAGGCGATCAAAGAACTTCACACGCAGGTGAAGCAGCGACTGCAGAAGTCCAACCAGGAGTACAAGCGCAGAGCCGATCAGAGAAAGAGACAACTTCAGTTTGAAGTTGGAGACATGGTTCTGGCGCACTTGAGGAAGGAAAGGTTCCCAAGGGGAACATACAACAAGCTCAAGATGAAGAAAATTGGGCCGTGCAACATTCTGAGAAAATTCGGGGAGAACGCATATGAACTTGAGTTGCCGGAGGGCATCGGGATATCTCCGATTTTCAATATTTCGGATTTATACCCATACAGGGCTGAAGAAGCAGAAACTGGGACTGAGAGACCAGTGGTAGAATGGTGGAAACAATTACCAGTTGCACAGAAGCCCCAGATGGAGTGCATACTGGATAAAAGAACAGGTAAGAAGACCAGGAGAAAGCAATATTTTGAATACCTGGTGAAATGGAAGAACCACCCAGTGGAGGATGCTAGCTGAGAGATAGAGGCCGTGATACGGAAGCATGGGCAGACTGTACAGGAGCTCATGGACAGGAGCCCATGAAATCTTTCGAGCCGAGGAGTATGATGCAGGAGCATCGCTCACTTACCAAACAAGCCAGCGCGTCGAGGAAAGAGAAAACAACTGGACAGCGCCAACATTCAAATTTTGGAACCTTGTAATATGGTTGTGCCAAGCATTAATACATTGATGTGATGAAGCGCACTTGTACATTGTAACGGACCTTGAGCAGATAAGCTCTCGTCCTTAGGTAGATGAGGCATTTAATTAGTTTTAATGAAGGTAGATAGGAATTAACTGTAGATTAGACAGTTTTAGCTTCAAGAGGGAAAACGGAGCATAGACACCCTCCCTTGTATCATTGTAAGAGATTATTCATTCAGCATTATCAATTGAGAGCAAGAAGGAAGAGCAGAGCAGAGAGCTTGTGAAGAATTCCATGTACAGTTATTGAATTAATAGGAGAGCTTTAATTCAATTCCCATGGATGTATTTGATACCTTCATGTTGTTGATGTTATGCTTTTGCTTACTTGCTTCCTTTTATGCTTATCTATTATATGTTGCATATGTGATAGCATATCAGGTTCGAAACCTGAGAGAATGAGTGGATGAGTTTCAAATTGTTCCTCTGCTTAAGCCAGGAGATTCCTGCATCGAGTGCAGTTGAATTCCTCCGCATAGAGTGCGTTGAGGAGGCTAAGTAGTTGAACTTTTGTCCTCTTTTTTCTTGAGTCGGTTTGGGTTGTTCGAATCTTGCAGGTGAGTGCAGGTCGGACGTGAAATCTCAGTAGCAAGTCTGAGAAGGAAGGGGTCGAGGCTGTTGCAGGCGTGAGTGCACAGGACCCAGAAGACTTCATCACTTTTGCAAGTGGTTGAAGACCGAGCACAGGGAGCGTGTTCGAGAAAACTCTGAAGAAGTTTGATTTAGTAAAAGCTCAGGAGGGATAACTCCTTGTTCCATTGTAGAAACATGAAGAAGTGGAGTGCATACAGGAAAGAGGTGGTGAACGAAGAAACTCTTCAAGAGGAAGAGAATCGACGACTTGAATTGTCGTGGAGAATCACGAAGATTGCGACCTGATTTGCGGGTCAGATGTATCGGGAGTTCATGATGGAAGGTTCCTATTCCTCGTAGAACGGGGCCACGAGAACGCGAAACACGACGTCCCAGAATTGTTTTGCATGGTGTACATCACATTCGGGTGATGTGACAGGCGGCCTCGGGATATCAGATCTCGGGAGTTGGAGACCTCAAAGTCTGATCCCGGAAGTGACGAGTTTAGTTTTTTTTAATAAAAATGATTATATTAGAAAAAGAGATATCACTAAATCATAGACTCATATAATATAAAATTTATGAAGTTTAAATTTAAGAAGTTTTGACAAAGGTTTTTAAATACAATTGTAAGAGTTTTTAAAATAGTATAAAAGATAATAAAGGGCCCTTTATGTTTAAATTTTTTGTTTATATACTTTAATTTAAATATAATTGTAAGAGTTTTTAAAATAGTATAAAATACAATAACCCTTTATGTTTAGGCTTTTTGTTTATATACTTTAATGGTAAGAGTTTTTCAAAATTGTATAAAAGATAAGAACTCGTTTAGGCTTTTTGTTTATATACTTTTTGTTAAACTTAAAACTTAGCCTATTTACAATTATATTTTAGATCTTGACAAGAATGTGCTTCAAGAATTCTACAATATATCTACTACTTAATGTAAATATTGTATAATTGCAAGGGTTTTTCAACCAAATATTATACTTTGGCTTATTTTACATTTCTACCACATATCTACTTAACTATAAATATTGTATAATTGTAAGAGGTTTTTATGAAATATTATAACTTCAATGCATTTACTTAACTGTAAATATTGTATAATTGTAAGGGGTTTTAATGAAATATTATAATTGGACGTATTTTATAATTGTAGGGGTTTTTAATGAAATATTATAATTGGGCATATTTTAAATATATATCAAATGATGAATGGTAACATTGGGCATTTGTATAATTTAAGTTTAAGTTCAGTTTTTTTTTTAATAAAATTGATTATATTTATATTAGAAAAAAAATGTGACTAAATAGTATATTCATATAATATAAAATTAAGCTTAAATTTAGTTTTTTTTAATTAAAATTATTATATTTATATTAGAAAAAGAGATATCACTAAATCATGTACTCATATAATATAAAATTTATGAAGTTTTATCAAGGTTTTTAAGTATAATTGTAAGAGTTTTTTTATAAAAGACAAGAACCTTATAGTTTTTTTTAATAAAAATGATTATATTTATATTAGAAAAAGAGATATCATTAAATCATGTATTCATATAATATAAATTTTATGAAGTTTTGACCAAAGTTTTTAAGTATAATTGTAAGAGTTTTTCAAATTGTATAAAAGACTAGAACCCTTCATGTTTAGGCTTTTTGTTTATATAAGCTTTTTGTTTATATACCTTTCAGAAAAGTCATTGTTAAACTTAAAACTCAACTTATTTACAAGTATATTTTAGAACCCTTTATGTTTAGGCTTTTTGTTTATATACTTTTCAGACAAGTCATTGTTAAACTTAAAACTTAACCTATTTACAAGTATAGTGTTATCTCGTCCCTTGGAGGCTCGGCCATATGGGGACCCATACCAGCTTTTACGGAATGAAACTGACAAAAGTAATTATTCCTATTCTCATGATTACACTGTGGAGTTCTACAGGAACCCATGGAACTGTCGGGACACCACTGTCGGCCCAATAGACATGAAAGGAATAACTTTATTACAGAGTGGGACAACTAGGCCCATCATGCTTCCATTCTATTTATTATATTATATTCTGCTACAGAATCAAAAGAGGCGTCACTATCATA
>JZKD02S2208609.1:390516-414447 GCA_000966675.3 Picea glauca
CAATTGAGAGCAAGAAGGAAGAGCAGAGCAGAGAGCTTGTGAAGAATTCCATGTACAGTTATTGAATTAATAGGAGAGCTTTAATTCAATTCCCATGGATGTATTTGATACCTTCGTGTTGTTGATGTTATGTTTTTGCTTACTTGATTCCTTTTATGCTTATCTGTTATATGTTGCATATGTGATAGCATATCAGGTTTGAAACCTGAGAGAATGAGTGGATGAGTTTCAAATTGTTCCTCTGCTTAAGCCAGGAGATTCCTGCATCAAGTGCAGTTGAATTCCTCCGCATAGAGTGCGTTGAGGAGGCTAAGTAGTTGAACTTTTGTTCTCTTTTGTCTTGAGTCGGTTTGGGTTGTTCAAATCTTGCAGGTGAGTTCAGGTCGGACGTGAAATCTCAGTAGCAAGTCTGAGAAGGAAGGGGTCGAGGCTGTTGCAGGCGTGAGTGCACAGGACCCAGAAGACTTCATCACTTTTGCAAGTGGTTGAAGACGGAGCACAGGGAGCGTGTTCGAGAAAAATCTGAAGAAGTTGAGTTAGTAAAAGCTCAGGAGGGATAACTCCTTGTTCCATTGTAGAAACAGGAAGAAGTGGAGTGCATATAGGAAAGAGGTGGTGAACGAAGAAACTCTTCAAGAGGAAGAGAATCGACGACTCGAATTGTCGTGGAGAATCACGAAGATCGCGACCTGATTTGCGGGTCAGATGTATCGGGAGTTCGTGATGGAAGGTTCCTGTTCCTCGTAGAACGGGGTCACGAGAACACGAAACACGACGTCCCGAAATTGTTTTGCATGGTGTACATCACATTTGGGTGATGTGACAGGAGGCCTCGGGATATCGGATCTCGGGAGTTGGAGACCTCAAAGTCTGATCCCGGAATTGACGAGTGCACGAGGTCGCGACATCCCGAGTCATCGGTATCTCGGCACTTCGGGTCTCGGAGGTTGAGAACTCGAAGGCATAGAGGTGCTAGTCGCGAGTCAACGTTGACCAGTAGCATCGGGTCTCGGGGATCTGAGAGTCCAGTTTCCGGTTGAGGAACTCGCGAAGTCGCGAGGTCCGACCTCCCGATTTCTCAAGGGAGAATCGCGCGGTAGTGTTCCTGTGGGTAAGGAATTCCAGGGAGGAATAAGGAGGGAATTGTATCCTTCGAGCCGTGGATAGTGAAAGTCCTGGTGGAGCGACCGTGCCGTCGAGGGTGGGGTTGCGTCAATGATTCTTCAACTTGAAGTTTTATTCTAGAGTTACTAAGGATTTCTTTGAATTGACAAAACACTTTAATTTTTGCATGTTTGAATCAGACAGGAAGCTAAAATATGCAATAGCATTGACACAAGTTATTCACACCATAACTTAATCGGTTTCTCAATTTCTATGATCTATTATTGTGTCTAGAGTTCCATTTTACAACCCATTATTAGGTTGATGTGTGATTCCATGCCTAAATAATAATAATAATAATAATAATAATAAATAAGTAAATTAAAATTGCATATGTATTAAGTAAATTAAAAATGTTTATGTAGACTCTAACCTTTTGCACTCTAAAATGGGTTAAAGAGGAAGAGTTTTCACATAGAGAGATTTGATCCCTCTCAACACTTCATAGAATCAGAGTTAAGATAGATGTATACTGATATATTGGCGTCTTTCATACTCAATGCAAGTAACCATGCCAAATGAATTAAGGCCCCCACCTGGGGTTGTGAACAAAATTCAATGGTTCGACAATTTCCATGATCCCTTATATATGTTGGTGGTATCTTTTTGTGCCTGATGCAAGTGACCACACAAAATGAATGAAGGTCAGGGTTGTGAGAGAAATGAAATGTAGTGAATTAAAAAACCTATGGTTAAGTGAGTTTTCACTGATTGGTTATTGGTTATACTAGGTCAACCAGTCCATTTGTTAATTTTGTCCCAAAACATAGAATTGGTCATATTGTGGCTATAACACTGGCAACACTTTCATTTCCTTGATTTTTTTTTTTTTAATATATTTGTATTGTGCAGGGATTCTTATCAATGGTCAATTTCCAATGCCTCCAAATGACAATGTAACCAATTATAACATTAACATCGATGTTTTCAAAAACCTTCATGGACCTTTCCCTCTCTCCTAGTTGTTAAAGCTCTTACCATGTTACTAAAATGTACCATACGTTATTTGCTAGGTCTCTCTACACATTCTCTTAAAATGTTTGTTTTTTGTTTCTACTTGAGGCTGACAATGAATTTCTATTGGGGTAGGAATGACGTTCAACAAAGAAGAAATTCATGGCAAGATGGTAATGGGACCAACTACCCAATTCTACCTAGAAGAAATTACACATATAAGTTTTAGATGAAGGGTTAGATTGGTAGTTATTACTACTTTCCTACAATGTACTTCCATAAAGCAATGAGAAGATTTGGCAGTACAAAGATTGTGAGTCATCTCTTGATTCCAGTTCCATTCCTACCTGCTGCAACCAACTACAAAGTTCTTATAAGAGACTAGTAAAAGACCAATCACTGGAGAGGGATTCAACATGTTGTTCTTTTTTAATTCCATTACTCTTTAGTAGGATTATGTTCCCTAGGTTCACAAATATTTTGTCTTATGTTCATTGGATTTTCTATAAAATTCAGATCATTCTTACAAAGACTTGAGGCTCAACTCTTGGCATGACTGATGGGGTTCTCATAAATGGTCGTGCCCCAAATGGCACATCAATTACCTTAGATCAAGGTACCAAACTATTGGATCCTTAAAAGGAGCCATGTTTCCTCAAATATATAGGGGGAACATGTACTCTGCTTTCAATGTGAATTTGCAAGAAACACTAATTGTTGAAATTTAAGGATTCACAAAAAAAACATATTGTTTCCTCATATCCAATATTGTCTGGCAAGTTCTCTAAACTTCAAGATTTAGGGGATTAAAATGAAGCCGGTGGAAGTGGAAGGCTCTCACACAAATCAAAACATATATGACTCTCAACATTCGTTTGGGACGTGGTGGTGGGTTGATTCGAACAACAGGCTAATTTAATGCACTACCCTCTCGACTAGATACTACTCATCTCAATGTAATATTTTTTATTCTATCTATTTCATTTCCCACTTTCTATGGTTTGTCGTTATGTTCATGTTATATTGCTTTCACAGAGTTTCTATGTTTAGTCGTCACGTTACTATTATATTGCTTTCACAGATATATTTTAAATTGGATTATATTTTTTTTTCTTTTTTAAATAAAAATATTGTATTACCTTGCCTTAGCAAAAAACATGTGTATTAGTGTACATTATAACACACCAACTATTCTTCCACCGTAGTGGAAACCAAAACGCGTGGACAAGACGACTGTTTATTGTTCCAAAACTTTAATAAAAAACGACAATTGTCGACATACAGACATGGGGACTTGCTACCTGTTCTGCCACAAGCATGGAAACCAGAACATGCGGTGGACTGAGTGCCCCAACCACCTATCGAACCCGAACCAGAGACTGTAGTATGCAAAAATTGAAAAAACTTAGCCATTAAACCAAAGAAAAAAACTTGTGAAAGTGCTAGACATGGGGCGAACCTGGGCGTTCATCTTGACGAAGTCGGAAGATGAAAGGTTGGCAGCAAGTCGAGTATCGACTCTTCTCACGATCACTTGACAGGGAGTTATACAGAGCATACAAATGCTTGTTGAAGATGCTCTGGTGATATTGCTTCTCTGTCAGGTCCTTTCTCATCTCAAAGATCAAGACCAGATGGTCTTCCATAAGTCTGCAAGAGCTGGAAGTTGGGTGAGTTTTTTCATCAACTTCATCATCATGAGATTATTCATCATCAGAGTCTTCATCCATGGTAGCAACGGCAAATTCGTTTGTAGCAGCGGAATCCATGGTAGGGTCCTCATCCATGGTGACGATCGAATTCTGTCACGAGTGTTCCTCCAGAGGTGAGACTTCTTCTTCCACAATGCAACCCATCTCGACTGGATACTGGAAAGGGGTGGTGGTGCAGGTGGCAAGTCGATGCTCCAAGACGGTTGACGGTAGGAAAGGTATAATTTCCTCCCAATTGGGAGGAATTTCTTCTTCCACTGTGTTAGTAACATTTCTTGTCTTGGACACAAGAGTATCCAGGTCTGCAAGTTGCACATGAAGCACTCGAGTGCGACACGGGAAAATTTCATCTTTCAGGTTTTCGGGCAAGTAAGCGGGTGAAATTATGTTGTCGACGGTCTAGATCCTTTTATAAGAGAAGATCGGTGGTCAGCGGGAAATCGCGGTTAGCGAAGTTGCACCCAGGTTAGCTCAATGCATCGCGCCCATATTATATGCAGGGAAGGATAGCAGCCGTCCATCCAAAGGGTACGTGGCGTGTGATCTGGTCACGTCGGCTTTTTGATAGTCGCGAGTTCGAAGAATGAAAGTTCCATATCACTCTGCATCGCGAAACCCCGAACCTCAAAGCACCGAAAGCGCCCAGAGTCGGGCCCGAGGTATCGCGGAGTAATCTCAATGGTCCATCCACAGGAGACACCCGACGCGTGATTAGGTTCCTCACCGTTTCTCCCATCGTGATTTCAAGGTGCAAAGAGCAGCTCTGTCATTTCCCGATGCGCGAGGTGCTGGGAGTATCCAGGACCCGGACCCACAGCATCGTAGGGAGAGTTCAGAACCGTCAGATCTAGAGGGACATGTGGCTCCAGATTAAGCCGTCTCGACATTTCGCTCATCGCAATTTCAAGAAACAAGGATCAGCCCCTTCCTATTCACGAACGTCGAAAGCTATTTTGAGAGTAAACACAAGGTCACAGCCCGTGGTCACCTGGGAAATAAAAGAGCTGCACAAAGGGGGCCAAAGGCATCGGGTCTAGTCGCCGAAAGGTTCATCATGTTCTCCGGGTGCCATTTGATCCAACCTCAAGCCTGGTTTTCGCCTGAAGTAAATGAAGGTAAGAAAGAGTGGTTGAAACCTCTCTTCATGCATTAAGTGCAAGATATGGAAAGCCTAGCCATCAGTCTGCTCGAGAGGGTCCTGTGTACCATTTTTTCCAAAGAGGCCATGCCTAGTCCTCGATTAGCTAGAGGAGGTCTACACACACTAACTTGGCTCTTAATGGTTCAGCTACTCCCCTTATAGGAGCCATGCGCAGTTAAGGTGGCGCTTGAAGAAAGATATCAGTACGAGTTTGACTAAAGAGACACCAAGCCTTGGGTGACTGGGCACGCCTCTGTGAGGTGAATTTTCCTGAGTATATAGAATCAGTCTTTGTATTTTGTAATCCATCAATGGTTGAGCAAGGCTCCTAATTGTAAAGTTTTAATAAAGCGTTGGTCGCTCTGGTTAATGTATAAGGCATTCGAGACTTGTTACTTTATGGATGTCAGCCTCTTTCCCATTTCTTTGTTTACTGTGTTAGAACAGCTTAGAATTGGAGGATCCAGTTGAGCTGTAGCTGTTATAGGATGATGTAGGTTGGATCACTGTAACAGTTACATTATTTCTAATCGGTTCCTGTGATTTTCTTAACGCTGAACAACTTGGAATTGGGGGATCCAGTCAAGTCGCTCCTCAGCTCTTTGAAGCTCTGGACTAAGAGGATCTTGGCTCTTGAGTTTTTCATCCCCAAGCTTCCGAAGGCTTGTCACCCAATGTAGTCTTTCTCACCCTTCTCACAAGTCTTCCATCTACCACCCTTTAATCCATTTACTGACGGAAGTTGGATCAAGACCTCCCTTGCTGTCTACATACCAGGCCCAGTCTCCTGTGTTAAAGTTGTATCTTCTTGAGTCTTTATCCATTCGATCACCCATTCAAAACTATCGTGACATAAAATTGATGGGCATTGGGCTTTGCTCCTGTAAGCAATCCAAGGGTGACTTCTGATGCTAACATTTATGGCACCGTTGTCGAGGACGAAGTTGAAAATTTTCCCCGGGATTGAACGACATTGAGCCTCTGATTCTGAAGATGCATCGAGTATCAGAGCCTTTGAATATTGCTACTGTGCACCTGGCGACTCCATTGTGACGACTCCACTGTGGCAAACCTGCCGTGTTAATTGTGGCTTTCAGAGGTAGACACATGCGGTCTCATCCACAGCTGCCTCTAGTTACACCTGAAACTGATCCAGAGGTGGTTCTTAGGAAAGGAAAGGCCCCTGAAGAAGAAGCTTCCACCGCCGAACCAGGTAATCCGCCATCTCCTTCTGTAGGAACTCCATTTTCTCCTCCTCAGTTTCTTAATAAACCTCTTTCTAAGGTTTCCCGTTTCCTGAGTTTTGGGAGTGTTCCTGCTGAGTTTTCCCCTCTGGGTCTGGGATTGGAGGGAGAAATCCTTGTCACTCCCCTCTCCTCTGAAGCTGTACCTTGGCGTAGACCCAAGACTATAGAAGATTTCCCCACTCCTATCTTGATTACTCCTCCTCTTGTTACTGTTACTACTCTTGTGAAAAGAGGAGCACCTGCTGACTTGAGCTCGTTAGCCTTCTCCTTAAATCCCCTCTTGTTTCCCACTCCACTTCGAGACTCATTCCCAGTAGCCCCTTCGCGAACTCCTTCTCCTCCAAGCTCTCCTCCACCTAATATTCCTATGGCTGGTGCTAATCCCCCTCTGAATAGAATGGATGCCACAGTCACTGCCAGATACGCTCCCTTAATCCTACCTCATCCTATGAATCCTTTCCCTGCTAGAGATTACTTGAAGTATATGCCCAAGTTCACTGGGGAAGGGGACATAACTGCGAAGGAGCACATGGCTTCTTTTTACAGTTATGCAGACAACCTGAACATTGAAAATGAAGATGTCTAGATGAGAGTCTTCGTCCAGAGCCTCGATGGCGAGGTGAGGAAGTGGTTTAGAGGATTGGCCCCCGGATCTATTGCTGGGATCGAAGCCCTGGATAGTGTTTTCTTGAGGTAGTGGGGAGATAGGAAGGATTTAATGTATTACATGACAGAGTTTGGGTCTTTGAAGAAGATGGAATGAGAGTCTGTCTCTGACTTCTCCAAAATATTCAATAAGATGTATAATAAAATCCCTGCCGAAATAAAGCCTTCATAAGCCTCAACCAAGATTTCTTATGCTAGTGCGTTTGGCCCCGATTTCTGTCTGTTATTGAGAGAAAGAAGAGCCACCTCCTTAGCTCAAATGAAAGATGCAGCCATAGAATTGGAATCCAATGTATTAGCAGTTGATAGACTGAGAAACAAGACCGACGCAGACAGAAGAAAGGGAAGGTAGGAAGCCTCGACTTCTGGCCCAGCGGTGTCCCACCCTCAAGTGGATGAGCTAACCAGGATGGTGAAGTCTCTGTCTCCAGAGATGGAGAGAATGAAGGTGGATGGGAGGCAAGCATACAAGGGTCCCCAAAACACCAAAAACAAAGGAGGTTTCAGGAAGCCAAACAATATTAATTCCCCGACCATGTAAAGGGAGAAGGGAAGAGACAGAGAAGACCAGAAGATTCGGGCCCCTTTTCAAAATAACTTCGTGGCCGAGAGGGAAGAAAGGGAAACATATGAGCTTGATCCTGAAATACATTGCTTCAGAGACACTCCTCCTTTTCCTCATCTCACTCAATCAGCATACGAGGAGTCTCTCATGGACATTCAACTAAATGAACTGAGAAAAGGAGACAAGGCTAGTGGCAGCCAAGGCAGGTATGATCTGCATTCCAAGAAAAGGACAGTAGCGCCTAATGTTCCGGAGTAGTCCACTAGAACAGAGAGACCTACTAATGAAGTAGCAAACAGTCACAGAGGTAAGAAGCACCAACCCCTCTCTCCCATAGTTCAGAATCATGTTCCCGAAATAAGAGAAATCCCAAAGCTTACATCTTCTTTTAATTTCGAGCATGAAATTCAAAAGATCAGAATTCCTGTGCCCCTAACCGAATTGATTAAACATGAAGGGTTCAAGAAACGCTTCTCTGAGATTTTACAGTCTAAGGTCTCATGCCTTCCCACAGACTCCATCAATTTACAAGATGAAAAGCCTACAGTCATTCTAGGTCCTATGGTAGAAGACAGGAATGACTCATCCCCTCCCTTCTAGACTTCCTTGAACATCCATGACAAGGTACTGCACAACTACTTGATGGATTCGGGGGCTTCTCACAACCTCATGCCCAAAACTATCATGGAAGAGTTAGGGCTAGAAGTCACCTGAGCCTATCATGACCTCTATTCCTTTGACTCCAAAAAGGTTCAATGTCTAGGAGTTATCAAAGACCTGGTCGTGACCTTGTTTCATTTGCCCATGAAAAGCGTAGTCATGGATATTGTAGTGGTTGATGTCCCCCCCAAGTTCGGTATGTTATTATCAAGATCTTGGATAAAAAGACTGGGGGGGACTTTGCAGATGGACCTCACATACGCTACTATCCCAATGTTTGGAGGAGAACATAGGAGGCTATACAGGGAATCCCAACTGGCCTATATAATCAGTGATGAAGCCAACCCTACCAACCATCCCATTTTTTCCTTAGACACTGATTTAGGTTCTAGTTTACTACAACTCACCCATGCTCCCGAGCCCCCTCTTAAGTTCAGAAAGCAGCCCACCACTTCCCATAAGTTTCCTCTCTCCATCACCCCCGTCTGGAAAGTGTTCTTTGATGGGGCCTCTTCCAGGGAAGGTGCTGGTGCTAGGGTATTTTTTGTATCACCTTCTTAGGAAACCATATCTCTGTCATACAAACCAAAATTTGAAGCTACCAACAATGTGGCAGAGTATGAAGCTCTCGTTCTGGGATTAAGAGCTGCGAGGGAAATGGGAATTCAGGAGATAGCAATGTTTGGTGATGCGGAATTGGTGGTCCAACAGATCAGAAACTCTTATCATGCTAAGCATCCTCGACTCAGAAGCTACAGAAATGAGGTGTGGGACCTAGTCGACAGTTTCTTCTTGGCATTCAACATTTCTTTTGTCCCAAGAGAGAAGAACACAGTAACAGATTCCTTGGCTACATCAGCAGGCAATTTCAAAGTACCCTTGCCGCCCAAATTCAAATATGATGTGGAAGTAAAATACAGGCCCTCTATACCTGACAACGTCAAACATTGGAAGGTATTCGAGGATGATATCGAGATCAAGAAATTCTTGGAGACTGTCGAAGAATTTTCAGAGATGCATATCGACCAAGATTCTGTCTCTGAGGAAGGGCTTGATGGGGGTAAGTTGCTGAGTAAAATAACAAAGCATGACATTGTGTAGCTCCCCAGCAACCACATTCCAAGGGGACTGGTTCCTTTGGAAAGGATTTTTGATAGAAATGAGGTGTCGTTAAAGGGGGAAATCTTGGATGATGACGCTGGTACTGTTCAGTGCAACATTGGCACTGACAGTGAGCCCAAGTTTGTCAAATTGTCAAGAAGTCTGACAAAGGAGCAGAGGTCTGAATACATTGGACTCTTGAGGGAATTTGTTGATGTTTTCGCCTGGACCTACGAAGACCTCAAAACCTATGACACCTTTGTCATCGAGCATAACATCCCGTTGAAAGGAGAGGCAAAGCCATTCAGGCAGAAGCTGAGACAGATCAATCCTATGTTGTTGCCTATCATGGAGAGGGAAGTGAAGAAGTTGCTTCAAGCTCAGATCATTGTACCACTGAGATATTCAGAGTGGGTAGCCAACTTGGTACCAGTAAGGAAAAAGAATGGAGAAATCAGACTCTGTGTAGACTTCAAAAATCTGAACAGGAGCTCATGAAAGGATAACTACCCTTTACCAAAGATGGAACATATACTGCAGAGGGTAACAGGAGCATCCAGGATGTCCATGATTGATGGTTTCTCTGGCTACAATCAAGTCTCTGTTCTTCCTAAAGATAGGGAAAAGACAACATTTACCACTCCATGGGGCACATTCATGTACGCCAAGATGTCGTTTGGATTAATGAATGCAGGGGCAACGTTTCAGCGTGCCATGGACATAGCCTTCGTTGGGGAAAAGGATAAATTTGTGGTCGTCTATCTGGATGACATCACAGTGTTTTCAAAATCTGATAAAGAACATCATTGTCATCTCAGGAAGGTTTTTCTGAAATGCAGGAGTTTTGGCATTTCATTAAATCCCAAGAAGTCTTTGTTCGCCATGCAGGAGGGAAAGTTGCTAGGCCACATAGTATCAACGAAAGGAGTAAGGATCGATCCTAACAGACTTGAGTCAATACAAGCCTTATCAATCCTGAGGTCCAAGAAGGAGGTCCAATCTTTCCTTGGTAAGATAAATTTTCTAAGGAGGTTTGTGCCTAACTTTGCTGAAGAGGTAAAACTTATAACAGCCATGTTAAGGAAAGGAAATGAAGTGAGGTGGACTTCTGAATCGCGACATTCCTTTGAGCAGATAAAGAAGGCCCTGACTGAAGCCCCTGTGCTTATTAGTCCCGATTACTCAAAGGATTTCCTTATTTTCTCCTTTGCCTCACCCGACACGGTGGCTGCTCTTTTATTACAGACAAACGAGATTGGGCTAGAGAAGCCCTTGGCCTATTTCAGCCGAGCATTGAGGGATGCCGAAGTCAGGTATAACACTATGGAGAAGCAGGCCTATGCCCTGGTAAAGGCTCTCTAGGCATTTAGAGTCTATGTCCTGTAGTCAAAAATCATTGCTTATGTCCCCTCAGCTGTTGTTAAAGACATTCTTATCCAGCCTGACATAGACGGGAGAAGGAGTAAGTGGATAGCCAGGATTCTGGAATTTGACCTGGAAATAAAGCCTACCAAATTGATCAAAGGTCAGGGCTTAGCCAAGCTGTTGGCTGAAGCCAATCGCCAAGCTTTGGGGATAAGTTTCATCAATGAATGCTCAGGAATTCAGCAGGGTCAGTTGTCTAAAAGAGACCCTCAAAAGGAGCCCCCATTGGCTTGTCATATACTTTTTGTAAGAGTTGAGGCCTCCAGACGGCCTGCAAAGAAACAAAGCAAGAGCTCTGAAGCTCAAGGCAGCCAGATATTGTCTTATAGATCAAATTTTATACTGGAAATACCCCCTGGGGGTGCTTTTAAAATGCATGAATTCACAAGAGGTTGATATGATCATGGCTGAATTTCACAGCGGCCTATGTGGAGGGCACCATTTTTGGAAGGCCACGACCCACAAAATTCTCAGAGCCGGGTACTATTGGCCCACCTTGTTCGCTGATGTCCATAGAGGAGTTAGAACCTGTATCCAATGTCAAAGGTTTGCAGGAAAACAATAGCTCAAGTCCTTGCCACTAAATACTGTGGTTGTTTCGGGACCTTTCCAGCAGTGGGGCCTAGATTTCATTGGAGAAATCCACCCCGCTTCCAATGGGTAGCATAGATGGATCCTGACTGCTATAGATTTATTTACCAAGTGGATTGAAGCTATCCATACCAGGAGTGCTTCCCACAAGGTAATCATTGGGTTCTTGGAGGACCTCATCACAAGGTTCAGTTGCCCAAGTAAGATTGTCACTGATAACGCAGCTGCTTTCAGGTTTGAGCCATTAGCCAAGTTCTGTGAGCAGTTCGGGATCAAACTGATTCACTCCACCCCATATTATCCACAGGGCAACGGTTTAGAAGAATCCTCCAACAAAAGCCTGATAAGGATCATCAAAAGATTGTTGGAAGACAACAAGGCCTGGCATTCAAGATTAAAGTTTGCTCTATGGGCCGATCGAGTGGCCACAAAGAAGTCTATAGGCATCTCCCCTTTCCAGTTAGTTTACGGAGCAGAAGTTGTCTTCCCTTCTCAGCTGGCTATTCCCGTGGCAAACTTCTTCCAGGATTATCAAGAAGATCCCAATGACATGATCAGAAGGATTCATCAACTTGTGGAAGTCCACCAGGCCAGAGAGCAGGTAATGGACAGAATTCAGGACCATCATCATAGGATCAAGCAGGTTTTTGATAAGAAGGCCAAGAAGGAGCGGTTCCAGATAGGAGACTTGGTGCTGAAATGGGACGCTCCTAAGCAAGATAAGGGCAAACACGGAAAATTTGAAGCCCTGTGGATAGGGCCTTTCAAAATCTCTGAGGTTTTCTCAAATAACACGTACAGGTTACAAGATTTGGAAGGAGAAGAAGTTTTCAGCAGCCTAGTAAATGGGCATTTTCTTAAAAAGTGTTTTGTCTGAGCCTTCGCTGGCTCCTATGTTTTGTAAATATTGTCCTTCCTGTTCTTTGTTCTTACTTTTATTGTTTCGTCTTAGTAAATGACTCCATATCCCATCAACAAGGCACTGGAACTGCAAAACGAGTCCTTAGAGCATCACAGGGACGACTCTATCCCCCATGGAGCCTAATGTTAGTAACATTTCTTGTCTTGGACACAAGAGTATCCAGGTCTGCAAGTTGCACATGAAGCGCCCGAGCACGACACAGGAAAATCTCATCTTTCGGGTTTCTGGGCAAGTAAGCGGGCGAAATTATGTTGTCGACGGTCCAGATCCTTTTATAAGAGCAGATCGACGGTCAGTGGGAAATTGCGGTTAGCGGAGTTGCGCCCAGGTTAACTCAATGCATCGCGCGCATATTATATGCAGGGAAGGATAGCAACCGTCCATCCAAAGGGTACGTGGCGTGTGATCTGGTCACGTCGGCTTTTCGGCAGTCGTGAGTTCGAAGGATGAAACTTCCATATCACTCTGCATCGTGAAACCCTGAACCCCGAAGCGTCGAAAGCACCCAGAGTCGGGCCCGCGGTATCGCGGAGTAATCTCAGTCGTCCATCCACAGGAGACACCCAGCGCGTGATTAGGTTCCTCGTCATTTCGCCCATCGTGATTTCAAGGCGCAAAGAGCAGCTCCGTCATTTCCCGATGCGCGAGGTGCCGGGAGTATCCAGGACCCGGACCCACAGCATCGTAGGGAGAGTTCAGAACCGTCAGATCTAGAGGGACGCATGGCGCCAGATTAAGTCGTCTCAGCGTTTCGCTCATCGCGATTTCAAGAAACAAGGATCAACCCCTTCCTATTTGCGAACACCGAAAGCTCTGTGGTCACCTGGGAAATAAAAGAGCTGCGCAAAGGGGGCCAAAGGCGTCGGGTCTAGTCGCCGAAAGGTTCATCGCGTTCTTTGGGTGCCATTTGATCCGACCTCAAGCCTGGTTTTCGCTTGACGTAAATGAAGGTAAGAAAGAGTGGTTGAAACCTCTCTTCATGCATTAAGTGCAAGATATGGAGAGCCTGGCCACCGGTCTGCTCGAGAGGGTCCTGTGTACCATTTTTTCCAAAGAGGCCATGCCTAGTCCTCGATTAGCCAGAGGAGGTCTGCACACGCTAACTTGGCTCTTAATGGCTCAGCTACTCCCCTTACAGGAGCCATGCGCAGTTAAGGCGGCGCTTGAAGAAAGATATCAGTACGAGTTTGACTGAAGGGACACCAAGCCTTGGGTGACTGGGCACGCCTCTGTGAGGTGAATTTTCCTGATTATATAGACTCAGTCTTTGTATTTTGTAATCCATCGATGGTTGAGCAAGGCTCCCGATTGTAAAGTTTTGATAAAGCGTTGGTCGCTCTGGTTAATGTATAAGGCATTCGAGACTTCTTACTTTATGGATGTCATCCTCTTTCCCATTTCTTTGTTTACTGTGTTAGAACAGCTTGGAATTGGAGGATCCAGTCGAGTTGTAGCTGTTATAGGATGATGTAGGTTGGATCACTGTAACAGTTACATTGTTTCTAATCGGTTCCTATGATTTTCTTAACGCTGAACGACTTGGAATTGGAGGATCCAATCAAGTCGCTCCTCAGCTCTTTGAAGCTCTGGACCAAGAGGATCTTGGCTCTTAAGTTTGTCATCCCCAAGCTTCCAAAGGCCTGTCTCCCAAGGCAGTCTTGCTCACCCTTCTCACAAGTCTTCCATCTACCACCCTTTAATCCATTTACTGATGGAAGTTGGATCAAGACCTCCCTTGCTGTCTACATACCAGGCCCAGTCTCCTGCGTTAAAGTTGTATCTTCTTGAGTCTTTATCCATTCGATCACCCATTCAAAACTATCGTGACATAAAACTGATGGGTGTTGGGCTCTGCTCTTGCAAGCAATCCAGGGGTGACTTCTTACGCTAACACACTGAGCACCCGCCATGGAGACCCTCTATACTGGAAGGACGGGGCTCTGGTTGACCTATTCAAACCAATTATGACCAGAAGAACTCGGGTGGTCCAAGCAGTCTGGTATGAAAGCTAGAGAGGATGGTCCCAGGCGTTTTTGTCTTCTAATCTGTCTATAATAGTCTAGCCCTCGTTGGGGCTTGCCTCTCTCGCAAGGCATGGTTGAGCAAAGTACCAAACAGACAAAAATACCAGTGGTGCGAGCTAAGGTGTGGAGAAGAACAAGCAAAATGATATTTTGCATAATGCCCAAGTGCCTAATATAGAACTTCTTGTATGACGAAAAGACCAGGAGAATGGAGATTTGATGGCTCTGGTAGCCATTAGTGCAGAAGTAATGGAAATTACCAGTTTCGTATTGATGCCGAGGAGCCGAGCCTCGGTCTTCATTAAGACCCAACGCACTAAACCTTAGCGCTCATGCAAACTAACCACCGTGACTGAACAGAGGAGGGTGGCGGCAAGGGGCTTTAACTGCCCTCCTATTCATCCCATCCGACAACGCGTGTAGTCCATGTGTCACCCCGGATGGGGTAAATTGGATTATATTGATTTTATGAATTATTTTTTATTTAAATTCATCCCATCCGACAACGCGTGTAGTCCATGTGTCACCCCGGATGGGGTAAATTGGATTATATTGATTTTATGAATTATTTTTTATTTAAATTGGATTCTTTTTATTAGATATATTTTAAATTGGATTCTTTTGATTTTATCAATATTTTTGGATTTAAATTGGATTATATTGATTTTTTTAATATATTTAGATTAAAATTGGATTATATTAATATTCCATCCCAACCATAAACCTGGTGGTACGATTTCATAAAAGAATCAGTAAAATATGAAAATGAAACTATAAACCTTAAAATCAAAATTTTTGGATTTAAATTGGATTATATTGATTTTTTTAATATATTTATATAGATTTTTTAATATATTTAGATTAAAATTGGATTATATTAATATTTCATCCCAACCATAAACCTGGTGGTACGATTTCATAAAAGAATCAGTAAAATTTGAAAATGAACCCGACGTGAATCGAACACGCAACCTTCTGATCTGGAGTCAGACGCGCTACCATTGCGCCACGGATCCTCCACAACTGACATGCTGTATATCATATTTAGACAGCTTTTGCCTCCTTTCTGCCAACAAAATTTTATATTTATTTAAATTAATGTTATCGCAGAACATAAAACGAGAATCAATAAATAGCATACTCTTCATGGTCACAGAATTATATATTTATTTGGGTTGTAAAAGAGCAGCCAGGGCAGAGCGAAACAAAGTTTCCAGAGAAAATAAGCATAAACAGGAAACAAAGATCAAATGCGGTGAAGGTGGATCGAACACACGACCTTCAGACCGTCATTCCTGACTGACCCCTCACCGCACGAAGAATTTGTCATCCCAGGTATAAAAAAAAGTTAACATAATTTAATTTTTCAGGTACAAGAAAAGTTAACATAATTTAAACTTTTAAGTCTAAACTAGACAAATTTATTATAATTTAATTTAATTTAATTTTTCAGCTACAAGAAAAGTTAACATAATTTAAACTTTTAAGTCTAAACTAGACAAATTTATTATAATTTAATTTTTTTAGACAAATTTATTATAACTTAATTTTCCAGATAAAAAAAATGAACCTAATTTAATATTTTAGGTCTAAGATAGTTAACTTAATGAAATAATGGGGCATTCCGAGAATTGAACTCGGGACCTCTCGCACCCTAAGCGAGAATCATACCACTAGACCAAATGCCCATCTATATGACAGTGTATTTTGTACTTAGCATCTCCAACAATGTTTAGTGTTAAGAATGGAATCTGGACCCCACCCTTTCACACTAAGCGAGAATCATACCTCTAGACCAAAAGCTCTCTTAATCTGCATCTTTAGGCCAATTCGGGCATCTCAACAACCATGTTATTTCTTTACAACATAAAATAATAAAATCGGCTTCCACCTAAAGGTTATTAATAAAAATATTGTGTTATTTGTTGATGCTTTTCTTGAGCAAGTGGATTAAGGAGAAAACTTAGCGGGTGTTTATTATATTCATCTAAAAATAATTAATTTTAATTATCACAATCCCAAACAATACTAACAATATTAATATGAAGATGATGTTACGGCGTTTATATTTATAATATGCAGTCTGAGTGTGCCTAATGGTTAAGAACATGTGTTTCCTCCTAAGAGGTCACATGTTCAAATCTAGAGGGGGTAGGGTATGTATACCTTCGTAGACTTTACCAGTGAAATCATTGGGCGGAGGGGGTCTCATACACCAATTTGGTGTTTGGCTTGACATTTAGATGATCAAAATTAATAAATTAAACACATTAAGGTTTTGAGTTTCATAATCCCCGTTCTATAAGATTTCTTACATTTGACATAGATATGTAGAAGCCCAAAATTAGAGGCTTCTTAGCACGTGAAAGGAATCTTTATTGAATTGATAGTGACACACATGTTATTTGGAGGAATAAAATTAGACTCTCGTCTCAATAAAACAAGACAACCCTATTAAGGGCTTCTTAGAAATTATGCAATTGTCCACACACTCTAAAATTTAAATCCATTCACCACAATTAATTAAAACACAATCTAATTTAATCAAAATCCTTTGTACTTCATAAATGTACTGGGCAAGTCCATGTGATTATGTATCTATGTTGCACAAGTAGTTTATCCCAAATTTGCAATATTATATATTAAAAAAATATAAAAAATATTTTAGATTACAATGTATCCATGTAATGTGTCAAGCCAAGAGTGGGCATAAAAGTAATTCCACACTTGATATGATTTGTATTATCATGATAGGCGCATGTATACAAAAATAAATGATTGTTGATCTTCCTCAATGGGTGACCCTTCCTATCACCTACGACTCTTCATATTTAGAGCTTATGTTACAAGTAACACAATCCCAAGGATTACGTGTCCAACATTCCCCCCTTTATCCGAAGGGATGTGTGTGAGTCCAAGCATCATTATGAACTTCTCAAATTTTTCTCTTCCAAGCACTTTGGTGAAGATGTCCGCAATTTGCTCATTTGTGGAACAATGTCTCAAGTGAATAGTTTTGTCCTCTACATGATATCGAATCAAATGATAATTTGTGTTGATTTGCTTAGTTCAACCATAAAATCTAAGATTCTTGGCCAACTTGATTGCAAAAGTATTTTCAGCTAGAAGAGGAGTAGAATTTAATTGTTTCTCCTACAAATCTTCAAGTATTTTCTAGATCCACACGATCTCCTTTGTTGCTTCTTCTATTGTCACATATTTTTTCTCTGTTGTGGAATCTTTTGGAACTAGCTATTGGATGATCTCCAGGAGACAATTGTTGATCTAAGACTCATGAGATAGCCTGAGGTTGATACTCCATTTTTCTTATCTCCGTCAAATTTTGAATCAGAATATTTGATCAAGTTGAAGTCATCCACCTTAGAGTACTCGAGTTCAAAATCTTGAGTTCCTTTCAAGTATTTTAGAACTATTTTTGCAGAAAACCAATGTCTTTCACAAGGATTTTGCATGAACCTGGAAAGAATCCCAGAAACAAATGAAATGTTTGATCTAGTGGTAGTAAGATAGATAAGACTTCCCACAAGTTGTCTATACTTGGTTGCATCCTCAAATTCATTCCCTTCTTTTGTTGTGAGTTTCAAATTTTGTTCCATTGGAATAGAAATAATATTGCACTCAGCCATGCCAAACTTGTTCAATAGTTATCCAATGTAATTCTCCTGGGAGATTAATATGTATTTTGGATTTACTTCAATGCCCAAATAATAGTGAAGATGTCTCAAATATGTCATCTTGAATCCTTTCTTCAAGTCTTTCTTTATGGATGCAATGTAGTTATCATTGTTCCCTTCTATCGACAAATTATCTGCATATACTACAAGATATACAACTTTTTTTCCAACTTTCTTGACAAACAAAGTTGCATTGTTAAGATTGAAATGCTTGAAATTTAATTTTAGAAGATGCTCATTAACTTTTCATACCATACTCATGGTGCTTGTTTCAAGCCATATAAGGATTTGATGAGCTTTCATACCTTATGTTCTTATCCCTTCACAACAAAGCCTTATGGTTGAGACATGAACACATTCTATTTCAAGTCTCCATTCAAGAAAGTAGTTTTCATGTCCATTTGATTAATTTTCCATCCATTTTTTGATGCCATGGAAAATAGAGTTCGGATGGTAGCCCATTTTTCTATGGGGGAAAAAAATTCCTCATAATCAACACCTTCTTTCTATGCAAATTATTTTGCCATGAGCCTTGTTTTGTGCTTGTCAAGTGATACATTTGATCTGTACTTGTTCTTGAATACTCGTTTGCAGACGATTAGTTTGGTTCCAAATGGAGGAACCACTAACTTCCATGCCCCATTTTTTATGAGAGCATCATATTCCTTCTGCATGGCTTCTTTCCATTCATCATGAGAAACAACTTCTTTAAAKGAAGTTGATTGAAGGTTAGTAGATAAATTCAACTCATAATCATATGAAACATCCATGTCATCCACGTCATAGGAGTTTGAATTATCTACAATACCTCCATMTTGTTTTGAGGACAATTTGGTTCATGTCTTCCCTTCCTCATCAGGATGAACACTTTCAAGTGTTTTTGTGAGYCGTTWTGGTGGAACTTTCTGAGATGGTCYAGCGCACAYAGAACCACCTTATAGCRCTAGATATTGCTTCTTGGGAYGGGCTAAGGTGAAGGATCACCCTTCTTGATCTCATTTATATAYGTCATTTCAAAATTTTACTTATCACSTGAAGCCAGAACTTTTAGCTTTACRTGCTCGAGAAAGGAAGGTGGATCTTYGAAGGTCAATCTTGGGTGATTTGTTTTCCTCKAAGGAACAATTAAGGGGTGAATTCYCRTCTCTCTCAAAAGGTCCTTCAAGGTAAACCMTTCGAACAAACAAGCTTGGRAAGATAGATATTTCCCCTATCGAAGGTTTAAAGTGAGGCGTAAGCATGTGAAAATGGTCTTTTAATAGAAGAGGTTTTGACCTACCTAACCCACCTCRCCTAAACTAATCCATTTATGTCGTCGTTTATTGAACCCCTGAATCATCACGAAATAGATGAGTGGATAATATTGTTAGTAACAAAGAATATCAAATCTGAAGGGGATAGATGAACATATGAAAAGAACGATTAGAAGAAAGAGATTGTGCCCCAGCCTCAAGAGAAGAAAATAAACCAAGTAATCACCTACCTATATTTATTTGCTCTGCCTGCTAAATAAAGTTAGAACCCACCCGGCCCCCTTAGATTGAATAGCTGGTAAATGACGTAATCAAAAGTGACCTATCCCAGTGGGAAATTTTCTTAAGCAAGGGTGGCGTCTCCAAATGATAGAGAGTCTGGCCCATTAGATGGGAATTTCAGTAACAAAAGGTAGGGTATCCTGCAAGCCTTGGCACTATAAAATATGTCATTTTTTCCGAAGCCTCTTACTCTAAAATGAAAAAATAGTGTGGGTGGGTACAAAACCAATGAGTTTGGACCCCAACAACTCAGGATAGAGAGTGAGGCTCAGAGAATTTCAGAAGGTACTAAGCACTTTTCTTGAGCTATGAAGTTTAGGTCATACCAAATTAGTTTATAAGGAACTTTCCCAAGAAAGGAAACTTCATCCTACCCTACACCCTTGGTGAAGTCCTTCCCCCATAATTTCACGGTAGATTTCAAAACTATAGGCGGATGCAAGTAGTGGTGAAAGTGACCGGATCAATTTCACAGTTCTAACTGGAAGAGTGCATGTGGTAGTCCTTAATGACAGATAATATCCCACTTTATAGTGCTCTCGTTTGATCGCAATTAAATATCCTTCATCCTCATTGGAGAGGACGACCCTATAAAAGGAGGACCATACATTTAGCGAAGACCCTTATTGGAAAGGACAAGACCCTATAATATAAGGTCACAAAGTGGCCATAGAATGCATTTAAATGGAAATAGAATATATTTAACTAGGTATTTTCCTAAGCTTATCCATCGTAGCTCTCTTTCGGTTATTCCCTAGATATATCCACCACTAAATCAATCCCTCTCCTTTTCAGTCGAGCATGCTTGCACACCCTCACCCACAACGGGTGGGCTAGCACGCCCAATGGCTTGCTCAATCAAATATTTATAATATGGTTGGTTGAAAGAGAATCTGGTTGGTCTGGAATAGGTACATGTTGTCCCTGATTATCCATTCCCTGATTTTCGGTGTAATTATCTAGAAAACCTGGTGTCGATAAAGCACCTTGTTTTAACCCTTTTCCAACAAGACTAGTGAAGGAGACAATCCATAGTATAAGTGAACCCCCTCAACTAGGGCGATTATACCTATGGGTAATGATCCATCCCTTAACTATAACATAAATAATAACTAACTGAGCAGGCTTATGAATTGATCAGAACGTTAGGAAGGTAATGCAGTATCAATGGCGGAGGCGTCAAGATAGAGGCTTTGTATCCTGCAAGTTGTTATTCTTCTCCATCTCCAAAAGGTAGGTGTTAAGTTCATTGCACTGACCCATTCCCTATTATATTTGTATATCAGAAACTCGATAAGGACCTATTTTATATCTCATAAACCAGTGGAAAAATTGAAGTGGAAAAGGATGGCGTGTGCAAGAAGGTAAATTGGGTAGTGCTTAGGTCCTTTCCCTTCTTAGGTCGGGAAAGCAGCTCGTACTTCACTCCTTGTCAAAGTATGTAGATAGAGCCTTCACGTTGTATTAGATTCCAGGTTCAGGAACCACGAATTTGGTATCATTGGTGGTTGGTACAGGTCATGTTCTGGTGTGTTCCTACCTACCTTAGATGCTCTCGTCTATCGAGCGCAAACAAGGAAAGAGATAGACAAATATTTATTTGTTGATTGACATAAGGTGTTGAGTTCTCATCAAGCCTCAACTTTTCAACTCTCTTGATCACATCATCCAATTGAACCTCAGGTTTTGATGAATTGTAAGGAACTTCTTCATGTGGGGAAGATGGTGCTTTTTATCCCAATTTTGTGGACAACAAAGCATATTATGTCTCGAGGCCCTTAGGTTGCAGATATGGAGTGTCAAGAAGACTACATCGCCAACAATACCCTTTTGCACAGTTCGAAACCCCTCTCACCACCACAAATGGTCACAGATTTCCAAATGGGATCCACCACATCATATGGCTTTCGGAAGGAAGTGGGCGTTGCTACATGAGGTATAAGTCAGTATTATGGTGAGCACCATTTCAATATTTAATCCATTTGAGTATGTTGTATTTTATATTGCTCTAGATTTCATGATATATGCTTGGACATTATGCCTTTTTCCCTGTTTCACCTTGGTGGTTAACATTGTGCCCTAGTAAGTGGTCTTCCTTGGGAATGGGTTTGCTACTAGGAACTCCCTTAAAGAGCCATCATATCATTCCTAACCATGCTTACCACTTTACATCATCATTCCCCTCTATTTCCTTATCTCTTGAGATTTTAGAGTGTATTGACCCAAGAAGGGGTTGTCCTTCATTCTATGGGAAGAAGGGGTTGAAGGCCTAGAGGGATTGATGTTGGGTAAAAGTAAAATCCTTGTATGAACCTTCTAGATGCTTTGCTCAAGGATCACCCAAGAAAGCAGTGAAACACTTATCTTTGAGTAAAGGGGACCCACAATATAATAAATAATGCTTAAAGGGTTAGTTGAAGGATATGAGGTCTCATCACGAGCCGACCTATCATATCCATGAATATTCACTGGTATGATATTTCCATCATCTGGTCACCAAACGAGGGTAATGGCTCTCAACTGCATGGCTAAGAGAAAGGGGTTCTCATCACAAGCCAACCTTCTCATTTCCACTAGGTTTTTGTGGGTAACATTTTCATTATCTAGACACCATGCTAGGGCACTGACCTTCAACCTTTCCTTAAAAAATATGAAAGAATAAAAGAATGGAAAATAATGGCCTTAGAAAAAATGCATTGTGGACGAAGGTACCATAAACCCTCTACAAAGGCACCCATGAATGAGACAGTAAGACCCCTTGTATGTCAAGAGCCTTATTCCCATTGAGTCTTGACCCAAACCACTTCAGCAACTTTACATGGCTTAGAGAGGGATATCTTGGAAACTCTCCTTGAACTAGGGAAAGATCTACCCAATAGAACACCTTGCCAACCCTCCCATATTCAAGCTTGACAAGTTGCATAGGGTCTTTGAAAAATTAATTGTTCGATATAGTGATATTTTATGCACATGCTTAGGTGGATAATTTATTTATTGAATTCACTTATCATGATGTTATGAATTGAGATCCTTAGAGAGTGTGCTCATTTGTCTTTGCAGGACCTAGTTGGTGGACAGTTTTGGGAGAAAAAACCTATCTTGGGCTTCCATGGGGATACAAGCCCACAAGTTGGATGCCAAGGGTCCACATGCTGGATCATAGAGATGAAGAATTGGATACCTAGAAGATGATGTGGAAGACCTACCCCAACCCCCACATGCCAAGCAATTTTCCCGGGAGGGGAAAAACGTCTTCTTTTTTAGCTTGACATCATACTTGGGGGCTAGGGTTTGGTGGTGGTGTTGCCACTCATTGACACATGGACATTTTGAGGAGGATGAGACCTTGGCCATGAAGATATTGCATAGATTCTTGACATGTGGCCTTTGGAGGCTTACCATAGCTTCTCAAACACAAACAACTTGTCTCAAGTGGAAAAACTTCCCCTAAAGGGGTGATGTCCATGTAAATTAGGGTTTTATTTGTGCAAAAGTGAATTTTTAAATGAATTGTTTAATATTACTTTGTTAAAGGGGGGAAGATTAGGTTTGTTGACCCCTATTCTTTTGGTTTACCCCTTAATATGTGGACAAGTCACCTTGGTGACATTCTGTATAAATAAGAGATCATAAGATCTCATTTGGACATAAATCTCCCTCTTCTGAGAAGACTTGGAATGAAATTTTCGCTACACTTGGCTTCTTTTGTCTTTTGTGAACTTGTTTATGGTTATCTTTATTAATGGTTGATGGAGGAGTGATACGCTATCCTTGGATGAATGGTTTATAGCTTTTGTGGTGGATTGTCTTAGCATCTTTCTTTATTTTGGTATGGTCTTTAACTCTTATGCTATAATTTTTTCAAGTCAAGGATTCATGTGATAGGAGCTAAGTGGGAAGTAAGAGAATTTACACCCCCACTCTAGTATTCATCATTTATTGCTTGAAGTTCATTGATGTTGCAAGGCTTTGTTTGAGGAAGTAAGAGGATTTACACCTCTCATTCTCAAACCATAACTAGAGGTACTTGCCTTGGGAAGTAAGAGGATTTACACCCCCAAGGAAGTAGCATATATATTTCATTTACTTGACTGCATTAACCAAATTGTTTAAGACACTAGTCATTTATTTTTTGCATTGGAGATATAAAACCATTGCCTTGGGAAACATGAAATTTTGTCTTTTGAAATATCTCTTGCTTGGAGTTGTGTTGCAGCCAATTCACATTTTTCCATTGTCTTATAAGCTGCCCACACCAATGTTTTGCAAACATCAATTTTTCGTCGCAATTCTCAAATAAACGACACTTTTATTTTTGCGACATTTGCACATTTACCTTCGTTTTTGTTTTCACGACTGTAAGCATGAAAACTTGGTCTTTCGAAGTCACATTAGAATCATTATTGAATTTTCGTTATCCTTCTTGTCGATATGCCTATTGAGCTTACATTTTACTTATCATTATACAGTTGGCAAAACTTTTTGATCTGTACTCTTGGGACATTCTTGGATTGATTGTGTGACTTTGT
>JZKD02S2208609.1:436458-463383 GCA_000966675.3 Picea glauca
TATTAAAACAAACTAAACTAATCTAACTAAAAAGAAATAAAACAAACTAATAAACTAAACTAACTATTCTATATACAATCTACTAACTACTACTATACTAACTCTAACTAATTAAATATCTAACTACTAACGGAAATATGACTTATTCACAAAATGTACAATATCTACAATGTACAGATTTGAATAAAACCTGAAAAACTCATTTGTATTTTGCCCTAAGACAGAGAAAGATATTTTTTGTTGATTTTGTAATTTTATGAACAAAAATAAAACAAAAAAAATAACTAAACTAAACAACTAATATACTAATTCTAACTACACATCTAACTAAACATACATCTAACCAAACTACTTAAATTATACTAAACAAATTAACGAAAATAAATCACAAACTGACCTAGAGAAACGCTCCAGATTTGTCCTGTGTATGATGATTGTCTTAGCTGATCGGAGGGAGGAAACCCGCACCGAATTATCCAGGTGCTCCTTGTAAACAGAAAGCTGTAATGCTCTTCCAATATAATTACAGGACAAACAAGACATAAAAATTACAACAATCTTATGATTTATAAATCTTCACAGTTAGATAAACCCGTATGCAAAGACTTATACAAAATAATTCAATTGATGAAGAAGAGAAATCTGTCATTCATTAACTGAATAAAGTAATTGTTGTATTTTTAAAGTAATGAAAGAAATCAKATATGGATCACATTAATTAAATCACATCATTCTGCAATAGACTATGATAGCTAAAGTAGTCTATAATCAACTGCAAATTGACATGCATAAACTTGAAACAAAAGATTGATATATTGAAAAGCGAAAGCTGTAGCAAAACATCAACTCCTGTCTCAGTTTGTATTAGAAATCCATAGCCTGGTTCTCCCACAAGTGAGGATGCTCCTTATTACAAAAATAATAAGTATTTAAAGACCTTCCACAGGGTAAAACATCCCTGTGGAAGTTATCAAAACTGTTTACATAAAATCTGGGAAGATATCCCAATTCTGACTAAACTAGGAACCTAAAATAAAACTAAAACACACAAATATCTCCTAGACTGTCCAACATGTCCAATGCAATTCGGATGTACTTGAAAAGGGTAAAAAATGGACAAGTTAGAAGGGTATTTTGTTAAAAAAAAATGATAAAAATCTAAATCTATAGACTAGCTACAGAATCTTGCGATTCTGTAGCTGGTCTAAATAAGACACAGAATCAACATAAAAATCAATTCAAATCTATTAAAGAATTAAATTCAATTAACATCCAATAGCTATTTGAAAACGAATCACTCAAGTTGAAATTGTTATATCATTTTGAAATCAAACAAGACCAAGATCAATCAAATGACTACAGAGATAGGTGTACTCTGTTTCGTTTGTTGCCATAAAGTCGGGTGAACAAAATTGTAACGAATAGTAATGAAATTGTTTCATATCAAATTAAAATTGATATAATTAAAACAAATCATAGGCAATTGCTATGCTGCCTCATCAACAGGAAACACGATCGCATCCAAACAAGATTATTTTCAAGTCAACATAATTGTATAACAAACGATCCATGCCATGAGCGAGTTAAATCAAAACTGGCGTGTAAATATTCACAAACGAAATCATAATGAGATCAATCAGTTGGTAACAGAGTTCGTAAGAATTATCCGATCATTTGTTATTGCAAATTGGGGCAGACAAAATCATTCACGAAAATCATTTCTTGAATTCATTTTGAAACGACTATTACCTGAATTTCCTCATACGAATTTGACAAAAATGACATAAGTCGGTATGAGTTAACAAACGCGTTTGAAAATTAAAATTAACCGATCTGCAATCAAGTCTATTGTTGATACGAATACAACTCACAAAATCAATCATGCTAACTGAAGATACACAGCAATCGAATCAAGTGAATCAAACAGCTGGGGTTTAGCATAGTTGTCGTGAATCAAAAACCGTTCCACGATTCGGGCGTGTTTGCACAGGCTTGAATGAAAACATTGTTTTTATGAAAAATAGAGTTGTTCTTTCCAAATCATTGTCAATCAGAGTTGTATTCCCGATTTAGAAGATTATATGAATTTAAACTCACGAAGTTGTTCCAAAATCACGGCATACAAACTGAATTAGAGCCGATATAATCTAACCATAACCAACTTATACCAAATCAAACATGATCGTGCTCTAAATTCAGCATGAAAAACTTCCTGTTCAAATTGGATACAAACAAATTCACTTGAAAGCAGACCATTGATTTCGTTAACTTAACAGACAAACGAATCAAATCCGATGAAAATCTATCAGTGGCTAAACTGGGTATTAGCAAATCGTGTATCCAAATCGAAATTTCATTTATTTTTAGCAAAGCGAAAACAATGTATAGGATGAACACATTATGACAAAGACATTTTGAATGATAGACAGAGCTATTTGAAAACCAAATTCAAATCATTATATTAATCCTGGTCATTCACAAAACTAAAACGATATCAAAATTCATACCTGTATGACGAGTAGACGGCTTGATCATGACATTTTGGAGTTGACAATGGCTGTAGCCATTTCAACATTCCGAAAAACGATGGAACCAGTAGTCCTCTACTTCCTATCAGTTGCTTGAAGCTTGTCCCTTTGGCTAGTCAACACTGCAACTTGGTTTTCCAGCGATTTGATTTTCGATTGAAGCACAGGAACGTCTAAATAGTATTGTTCCAACCACACATCACATTGGTCACAAGACGACTGTTCGGGCTTCAAAAGTGCAGGTGAGGGTTTGGTTACATTGCCGAGGGTTTCGTTAGGTAGTTTGATTCCTGGGTAACTGGGATTGTTTCTTAGGCAAGGGGGAAGATTCGAAATGAAGTCATAAGGTGGCTCAGAGCACAGACCCTGTGAGTAAGGGTACTCACTAGCTAGGAAACGTTCTATGTCAGAGTCTGAATCCTCACTAAGGACTATGGGCTTCTACTCAACACTAGGTTTAGGCTTATTTCTAGCCATTCTCGAGATAAGCCGAGCATTCTTCTTTCCTTTTCCATCAACAATAGGGTTACCTCTAATCTTTTTTCTCACAGGCTTTTTTATAGCCTCAGCCTTCTCAGTTATAGCATCGGGTAAGTCAATATCGGGGTCGATCGAACGCTTAGGAGAGGGCAGTAGGACATGGAAGGACACGGGTGGCCCGACCTTAGCTTCATTAATCACAGGCTTGTCAACCTGGACAGGGTCTGTATCATCAAAACCATTTCGAGCGATAAAATCTCGCCAGCTATCACCGTGGAGACTTAAGTGATGAACAATGATAAGTATGATTAAGCCATGGTGGAACAGACTACTATCGGCCTTCTCCCTTTTAAACCTTTTCCATATTTTATATAGGCTACGTTGGAAATAAAAGGGCATATTCAACGGGTATCCCATAAAATTCATTAACAAACGCAGGTGGTAGAGAAAAACGAGTCCATATCGACCCTCACAGGTCACGAATTGTTTGACCACCATCAAAATATCATGCCATCGTGGTTTAAGCACAGAGATGGGCATACCTCTGTCACAAGATGTGACCTTTCGTGAGACGAACAGTAGCAGCCATGGCACCTCCTCGACCTTAGAATTTTTAAACCAATGCTGGCCCGAGGATGGTAACCCTGTAGAAGAACTAATAAACTCCTCATTGATTTCCAACTGAATGTCACCCACCTTGGCTCTACAGCCATCAAAAGTCAGAGCGAACTGTTGTGCCACAAATAAATTAAAACCCTCAAATCGTTGTACAAAGGTGAGCCAACCGTTATCCTCTAAGTCCTTCCGTGCATTGTCGAACAGTAGCAAGGCTTGGCTACCGTTTGGCTCGATTCGCACCATCGGTGCCATGGGACCGAGCACACGGTGAACGAGCCATGGTTTGGATCATAGCATACACAGGAGCAGAGTGCACAAAGGGTTACCCGACCTAACAGAGGTGAAACAGGGATAAGGGATAGGGATTAATGTCATCGTGTGAAGGTGGTGGAGCTTATCTCTGCCATGCATAATAGTTATTGCCAAGGTACAATCGTCGGCTTATAGCTGTTCAACCCACTATTGTATAGTTTTAAAAATCATGTCACTTGCCCGACCAATGAAATCAATGGTAAGTGTATAAACCAACGCGCGCAATCAAAGTTATGCCATAGTTTTATAACCAACCATACAAATTGAAATCAATACCAATGTTTGACTATGTGCCATTCGTTGTAACAATTCATATCAAGAGTTTAAGCGAGGTACCAATGCGTTTTGAACTAGGTGTCATATCAAACGAAAAATATCAAGGTTTAACCATAACACCTATATATCTTATGAAAACAATGTGNTATTGAAAAGCGAAAGCTGTAGCAAAACATCAACTCCTGTCTCAGTTTGTATTAGAAATCCATAGCCTGGTTCTCCCACAAGTGAGGATGCCCTTTATTAAAAAAAATAATAAGTATTTAAAGACCTTCCACAGTGTAAAACATCCCTGTGGAAGTTATCAAAAATGTTTACATAAAATCTGGGAAGATATCTCAAGTTTGACTAAACTAGGAACCTAAAATAAAACTAAAACACACAGATATCTCCTAGACTGTCCAACATGTCCAATGCAGTTCAAATGTACCTGAAAAGGGTCCAAATGAACAATTTAGGAGGATATTTTGTTAAAGAAAATGATAGAAATCTAAATCTATAGACTAGATATAGAATCTTGTGATTCTGTAGCTGGTCTAAATGAGACACATAATCAACATAAAAATCAATTCAAATCTATTAAAGAATTAAATTCAACTAACATCCAATAGCTATTTGAAAATGAATCACTCAAGTTGAAATTGTTATATCATTTTGAAATCAACAAGACCAAGATCAATCAAATGAATAAAGAGATAGGTGCACTCTGTTTCGTTTGTTGCCACAAAGTCGGGTGAACAAAATCGTAACGAATAGTAATTAAATCGTTTCATATCAAATTAAAATCGATATAATTAAAACAAATCATAGGCAATTGCTATGTTGCCTCATCAACAGGAAACACGATCGAATCCAAACAAGATTATTTTCAAGTCAACATAACTATATAACAAACGATCCATGCCATGAGCGAGTTAAATCAAAACTGGCGCGTAAATATTCACAAACAAAATCATAATGAGATCAATCAGTTGGTAAAAGAGTTCGTAATAATTATCCGATCATTTGTTATTGCAAATTGGGGCAGACAAAATCATTCACGAAATCATTTCTTGAATTCATTTTGAAGCAACTATTACCTGAATTTCCTCATACAAATTTGACAAAAATGACATAAGTTGGTCTGAGTTAACAAACTCGTTTGAAAATTAAAATTAACAGAGTTGCAATCAAGTCTATTGTTGATACGAATACAACTCATAAAATGAATCATGCTAATTGAATATACACATCAATCCAATCAAGCGAATCAAACAGTTGGGGTTTAACATAGTTGTCGTGAATCAAAAACTGTTCCACGATTCGGGTGTGTTTGCACAGGCTTGAATGAAAACATTGTTTTCATGAAAAACAGAGTTGTTTTTTCCAAATCATTGTCAATCAGAGTTGTATTCCCGATTTAGAAGATTATATCAATTTAAACTCATGAAGTTGTTCCAAAATCACGACATACAAACTGAATTAGAGCCGATATAATCTAACCATAACGAACTTATACCAAATCAAACATGATCGTGCTCTAAATTCAGCATGAAAAACTTCCTGCTCAAATTGGATACAAACAAATTCACTTGAAAGCAAACTATCGATTTCATTAACTTAATAGACAAACAAATCAAATCCAATGAAAATCTATCAGTGGCTAAACTGGGTATTAGCAAATCATGTATCCAAATCGAAATTTCATTTATTTTTAGCAAAGAGAAAACAATGTACAGGATGAACACATTATGACAGAGCCAGTTCGAATGATAGACAGAGCTATTTGAAAACCAAATTCAAATCATTGTATTAATCTTGGTCATTCACAAAACTAAAACGATATCAAAATTCATACCTGTATGACGAGAAAACGGCTTGATCATGACATTTTGGAGTTCACAACAGCTGTAGCCGTTTCAACATTCCGAAAAACTATGGAACCAATAGTCCTCTGCTTCCTATCAGTTGCTTGAAGCTTGTCCCTTTGGCTAGTCAACACTGCAACTTGGTTTTCCAGCGATTTGATTTTCGATTGAAGCACAGGAACATCTAAATAGTATCATTCCAACCACACATCACATTGGTCACAGGATGACTATCCGGGATTCGAAAGTGCAGGTGAGGGTTTGGTTACATTGCCGAGGGTTTCGTCAGGTAGTTTGATCTCTGGGTAACTAGGATTGTTTCTTAGGCAAGGGGGAAGATTCGAAACGAATTCATAGGGTGGCTCAGAGCATAGACCCTGTGAGTAAGGGTACTCACTAGCTAGGAAACGTTCTATGTTAGAGTCTGAATCCTCACTAAGGACTATGGGCTTCTTCTCAACACTAGGTTTAGGCTTATTTTTAGCCATTCTCGATATAAGCCAAGCATTCTTCTTTCCTTTGCCAACAACAGTAGGGTTACCTCTAATCTTTTTTCTCATGGGCTTTTTTATAGCCTCAGACTTGTCATTTATAACGTCGGGTAAGTCATTATCAGGGTTGACCAAAGGCTTAGGAGAGGGCAGTAGGACATGGAAGGGCACGGGTGGCCCGACCTTAGCTTCATTAATCACAGGCTTTTCAACCTGGATAGGGTCTGTATCATCAAAACCATTTCGAGCGATAAAATCTCACCAGCTATCACCGTGGAGACTTAAGTGATGAAAAATGATAAGTCTGATTAAGCCATGGTGGAACAGGCTACTATTGGCCTTCTCCCTTTTAAACCTTTTTGACATTTTATATAGGCTACTCTAGAAATAAAAGGGCATATTCAACGGGTATCCCATAAAATTCATTAACAAACACAGGTGGTAGAGAAAAATGAGTCCATATTGACCCTCACAGGTCACGAATTGTTTGGCCACCATCAAAATATCATGCCATCGTGGTTTAAGCTCAGAGATGGGCATACCTCTGTCACAAAATATGACCTTTCGCGAGACGAATAGTAGCGGCCATGGCACCTCCTCGACCTTAGAATTTTTAAACCAACGCTGGCTCGAGGATGGTAACCCTGTAGTAGAACTAATAAAATCCTCATTGATTTCCAACTGAATGTCACCCACCTTGGCTCTACAGCCATCAAAAGTTAGAGCGAACTGTTGTGCCACAAATAAATTAAAACCCTCAAAACTTTGTACAAAGGTGAGCCAACCGTTATCCTCTAAGTCCTTCCGTGCATTGTCGAACAGTAGCAAGGCTTGGCTACCNATGACATAAGTTGGTCTGAGTTAACAAACTCGTTTGAAAATTAAAATTAACAGAGTTGCAATCAAGTCTATTGTTGATACGAATACAACTCATAAAATGAATCATGCTAATTGAAGATACACATCAATCCAATCAAGTGAATCAAACAGCTAGGGTTTAACATAGTTGTCGTGAATCAAAAACTGTTCCACGATTCGGGTGTGTTTGCACAGGCTTGAATGAAAACATTGTTTTCATGAAAAACATAGTTGTTTTTTCCAAATCATTGTCAATCAGAGTTGTATTCCCGATTTAGAAGATTATATCAATTTAAACTCATGAATTTGTTCCAAAATCATGACATACAAACTGAATTAGATCCGATATAATCTAACCATAACGAACTTATACCAAATAAAACATGATCGTGCTCTAAATTCAGCATGAAAAACTTCCTGCTCAAATTGGATACAAACAAATTCACTTGAAAGCAAACCATCGATTTCATTAACTTAACAGACAAACAAATCAAATCCAATGAAAATCTATCAGTGGCTAAACTGGGTATTAGCAAATCATGTATCCAAATCAAAATTTCATTTATTTTTAGCAAAGCGAAAACAATGTACAGGATGAACACATTATGACAGAGCTAGTTCAAATGATAGACAAAGCTATTTGAAAACCAAATTCAAATCATTGTATTAATCTTGGTCATTCACAAAACTAAAACGATATCAAAATTCATACCTGTATGACGAGAAAACGGCTTGATCATGACATTTTGGAGTTCACAACAGCTGTAGCCGTTTCAACATTCCGAAAAACTATGGAACCAATAGTCCTCTGCTTCCTATCAGTTGCTTGAAGCTTGTCCCTTTGGCTAGTCAACACTGCAACTTGGTTTTCCAGCGATTTGATTTTCGATTGAAGCACAGGAACATCTAAATAGTATCATTCCAACCACACATCACATTGGTCACAGGATGACTATCCGGGATTCGAAAGTGCAGGTGAGGGTTTGGTTACATTGCCGAGGGTTTCGTCAGGTAGTTTGATCTCTGGGTAACTAGGATTGTTTCTTAGGCAAGGGGGAAGATTCGAAACGAATTCATAGGGTGGCTCAGAGCATAGACCCTGTGAGTAAGGGTACTCACTAGCTAGGAAACGTTCTATGTTAGAGTCTGAATCCTCACTAAGGACTATGGGCTTCTTCTCAACACTAGGTTTAGGCTTATTTTTAGCCATTCTCGATATAAGCCAAGCATTCTTCTTTCCTTTGCCAACAACAGTAGGGTTACCTCTAATCTTTTTTCTCATGGGCTTTTTTATAGCCTCAGACTTGTCATTTATAACGTCGGGTAAGTCATTATCAGGGTTGACCAAAGGCTTAGGAGAGGGCAGTAGGACATGGAAGGGCACGGGTGGCCCGACCTTAGCTTCATTAATCACAGGCTTTTCAACCTGGATAGGGTCTGTATCATCAAAACCATTTCGAGCGATAAAATCTCACCAGCTATCACCGTGGAGACTTAAGTGATGAAAAATGATAAGTCTGATTAAGCCATGGTGGAACAGGCTACTATTGGCCTTCTCCCTTTTAAACCTTTTTGACATTTTATATAGGCTACTCTAGAAATAAAAGGGCATATTCAACGGGTATCCCATAAAATTCATTAACAAACACAGGTGGTAGAGAAAAATGAGTCCATATTGACCCTCACAGGTCACGAATTGTTTGGCCACCATCAAAATATCATGCCATCGTGGTTTAAGCTCAGAGATGGGCATACCTCTGTCACAAAATATGACCTTTCGCGAGACGAATAGTAGCGGCCATGGCACCTCCTCGACCTTAGAATTTTTAAACCAACGCTGGCTCGAGGATGGTAACCCTGTAGTAGAACTAATAAAATCCTCATTGATTTCCAACTGAATGTCACCCACCTTGGCTCTACAGCCATCAAAAGTTAGAGCGAACTGTTGTGCCACAAATAAATTAAAACCCTCAAAACTTTGTACAAAGGTGAGCCAACCGTTATCCTCTAAGTCCTTCCGTGCATTGTCGAACAGTAGCAAGGCTTGGCTACCNCAATGCTCTTCAATATAATTACAGGACAAACAAGACATAAAAAATTTACAACAATCTCATGATTTATAAATCTTCACAGTTAGATAAACCTGTATGCAAAGACTTATACAAAATAATTCAATTGATGAAGAAGAGAAATATGTCATTCATTGACTGAACAAAGTGATTGTTGTATTTTTAAAGTAATGAAAGAAATCAGATATGGATCACATTAATTAAATCACATCATCCTGCAATAGATTATGATAGCTAAATTAGTCTATAATCAACTGCAAATGACATGCATAAACTTGAAACAAAATATTGATATATTGAAAAGCGAAAGTTGTAGCAAAACATCAACTCCTGTCTCAGTTTGTATTAGAAATCCATAGCCTGGTTCTCCCACAAGTGAGGATGCCATTTATTACAAAAAATAATAAGTATTTAAAGACCTTCCACAGTGTAAAACATCCCTGTGGAAGTTATCAAAAATGTTTACATAAAATCTGGGAAGATATCCCAAGTCTGACTAAACTAGGAACCTAAAATAAAACTAAAACACACAGATATCTCCTAGATTGTCCAGCATGTCCAATGCAATTTGGATGTACCTAAAAAGGGTCCAAATGAACAAGTTAGGAGGATATTTTTTTAAATAAAATGATAGAAATCTAAATCTATAGACTAGCTACAGAATCTTGTGATTCTGTAGCTGGTCTAAATCAAACACAGAATCAGCATAAAAATCAATTCAAATCTATTAAAGAATTAAATTCAACTAACATCCAATAACTATTTGAAAATGAATCACTCAAGTTGAAATTGTTATATCATTTTGAAATCAACAAGACCAAGATAAATCAAATGACTACAGAGATAGGTGCACTCTGTTGTGTTTGTTGCCACAAAGTCGGGTGAACAAAATCGTAACGAATAGTAATGAAATCATTTCATATCAAATTAAAATCGATATAATTAAAACAAATCATAGGCAATTGCTATGCTGCCTCATCAACAGGAAACATGATAGAATCGAAACAATATTATTTTCAAGTCAACATAATTTTATAACAAACGATCCATGCCATGAGCGAGTTAAATCAAAACTGGCGTGTAAATATTCACAAATGAAATCATAATGAGATCAATCAGTTGGTAACAGAGTTCGTAAGAATTATCCGATCATTTGTTATTGCAAATTGGGGTAGACAAAATCATTCACAAAATCATTTCTTGAATTCATCTTGAAATGACTATTACCTTAATTTCCTCATACGAATTTGACAAAAATGACATAAGTCAGTCTGAGTTAACAAACTCGTTTGAAAATTAAAATTAGCATAGCTGCAAACAAGTCTATTGTTGATACGAATACAACTCATAAAATCAATCATGCTAATTGAAGATACACAACAATCCAATCAAGTGAATCAAACCACTGGGGTTTAACATTGTTGTCGTGAATAAAAAACCATTCCACGATTCGGGCGTGTTTGCACAGGCTTGAATGAAAACATTGTTTTCATGAAAAACAAAGTTGTTTTTTCCAAATCATTGTCAATCAGAGTTGCATTCCCGATTTAGAAGATTATATCAATTTAAACTCACGAAGTTGTTCCAAAATCATGGCATACAAACTGAGTTAGAGCCAATATAATCTAACCATAACAAACTTATACCAAATCAAACATGATCGTGCTCTAAATTCAGCATGAAAAACTTCCTGTTCAAATTGGATACAAACAAATTCACTTGAAAGCAAACCATCGATTTCGTTAACTTAACAGACAAACGAATCAAATCCGATGAAAATATATCAGTGGCTAAACTGGGTATTAGCAAATCGTGTATCCAAATCGAAATTTCATTTATTTATAGCAAAGCGAAAACAATGTACAGGATGAACACATTATGACAGAGCCATTTCAAATGATAGACAGAGCTATTTGAAAACCAAATTCAAATCATTGTATTAATCCTGGTCATTCACAAAACTAAAACGATATCAAAATTCATACCTGTATGACGAGAAGACGGCTTGATCATGACATTTTAGAGTTGACAACGAATGTATCCGTTTCAACATTCCGAAAAACGATGGAACCAATACTCCTCCGCTTCCTATCAGTTGCTTGAAGCTTGTCCCTTTGGCTNATAAAAAATTTACAACAATCTCATGATTTATAAATCTTCACAGTTAGATAAACCTGTATGCAAAGACTTATACAAAATAATTCAATTGATGAAGAAGAGAAATATGTCATTCATTAACTGAACAAAGTGATTGTTGTATTTTTAAAGTAATGAAAGAAATCAGATATGGATCACATTAATTAAATCACATCATCATGCAATAGATTATGATAGCTAAAGTAGTCTATAATCAACTGCAAATGACATGCATAAACTTGAAACAAAATATTGATATATTGAAAAGCGAAAGCTGTAGCAAAACATCAACTCCTGTCTCAGTTTGTATTAGAAATCCATAGCCTGGTTCTCCCACAAGTGAGGATGCCATTTATTACAAAAAATAATAAGTATTTAAAGACCTTCCACAGTGTAAAACATCCTTGTGGAAGTTATCAAAAATGTTTACATAAAATCTGGGAAGATATCCCAAGTTTGACTAAACTAGGAACCTAAAATAAAACTAAAACACACAGATATCTCCTAGATTGTCCAGCATGTCCAATGCAATTTGGATGTACCTGAAAAGGGTCCAAATGAACAAGTTAGGAGGATATTTTTTTAAATAAAATGATAGAAATCTAAATCTATAGACTAGCTACAGAATCTTGCGATTCTGTAGCAAGATTCTGTAGCTGGTCTAAATCAGACACAAAATCAGCATAAAAATCAATTCAAATCTATTAAAGAATTAAATTCAACTAACATCCAAGAACTATTTGAAAATGAATCACTCAAGTTGAAATTGTTATATCATTTTGAAATCAACAAGACCAAGATAAATCAAATGACTACAAAGATAGGTGCACTCTGTTTTGTTTGTTGCCACAAAGTTGGGTGAACAAAATCGTAACGAATAGTAATGAAATCATTTCATATCAAATTAAAATCGATATAATTAAAACAAATCATAGGCAATTGTTATGTTGCCTCATCAACAGGAAACATTCTAGAATCGAAACAATATTATTTTCAAGTCAACATAATTGTATAACAAACGATCCATGCCATGAGCGAGTTAAATCAAAACTGGCGCGTAAATATTTTGATCCCTGTCCAGGCTTCGAAAGTGCAGGTGAGGGTTTGGTTACATTTCTAAGGGTTTCGTCAGGTAGTTTGATCCCTGGGTAACTAGGATTGTTTCTTAGGCAAGGGGGAAGATTCGAAACGAAGTCATAGGGTGGCTCAGAGCACAGACCCTGTGAGTAAGGGTACTCACTAGCTAGGAAATGTTCTATGTCAGAGTCTGAATACTCACTAAGGACTATGGGCTTCTTCTCAACACTAGGTTTAGGATTATTTTTAGCCATTCTCGAGATAAGTCGAGCATTCTTCTTTCTTTTTCCATCAACAGTAGGGTTACCTCTAATCTTTTTGCTCATAGGATTTTTTATAGCCTCAGACTTATTAGTTATAACGTCGGGTAAGTCAATATCAGGGTCGACCGAAGGCTTAGGAGAGGGCAGTAGGACATGGAAGGGCACAGGTGGCCCGACCTTAGCTTCATTAATCACAGGCTTGTCAACCTAGATAGGGTCTGTATCATCAAAACCATTTCGAGCGATAAAATCTCGCCAGTTATCACCGTGGAGACTTAAGTGATGAACAATGATAAGTCTGATTAAGCCATGGTGGAACAGGCTACTATCGGCCTTCTCCCTTTTAAACATTTTCGACATTTTATATAGGCTACGCTGGAAATAAAAGGGCATATTCAACGGGTATCCCATAAAATTCATTAACAAACGTAGGTGGTAGAGAAAAATGAGTCCATATCGACCCTCATAGGTCACGAATTGTTTGACCACCATCAAAATATCATGCCATCGTGGTTTAAGCGCAAAGATGGGCATACCTCTGTCAAAATATGTGACCTTTCATGAGATGAACAGTAGTGGCCATGGCACCTCCTCGACCTTAGAATTTTTAAACCAACGTTGGCCTGAGGATGGTAACCCTGTAGCAGAACTAATAAACTCCTCATTGATTTCCAACTTAACGTCACCCACCTTGGCTCTACAGCCATCAAAAGTCAGAGCGAACTGTTGTGCCACAAATAAATTAAAACCCTCAAAACATTGTACAAAGGTGAGCCAAACGTTATCCTCTAAGTCCTTCCATGCATTTTCGAACAGTAGCAAGGCTTGGCTACCGTTCGGCTCGATTCTCACCACCGGTGCCATGGGACCAAGCACACGGTGAATGAGCCAGGGTTTGGATCATAGCATACACAAGAGAAGAGTGCATGAAGGGTTACCCGAGATAACAGAGGTGAAACAGGGATAAGGGATAGGGATTAATGTCATCGTGTTAAGGTGGTGGAGCTTATCTCTGCCATGCATAAAAGTTATTGCCCGGGTACGATCGTCGGCTTATAGCTGTTCAACCCACTATTGTATAGTTTAAAAAATCATGTCACTTGCCCGACCAATGAAATCAATGGTAAGTGTATAAAACAACACGCGCAATCAAAGTTATGCCATAGTTTTATAACCAACCATACAAATTGAAATCAATACCAATGTTTGACTATGTGACATGCGTTGTAACAATTCATATCAAGAGTTTAAGCGAGGTACCAATGCGTTTTGAACTAGGTGTCATATCAAATGAAAAATATCAAGGTTTAACCATAACACCTATATATCTTATGAAACCAATGTGCAAAGTAATTTGATCAAATAACCTGTAAATCCAACTGCCAATGCATTACAAACTCAATGAGACAAAGTCACACAATCAATCCAAGAATGTCCCAAGAGTACAGATCAAAAAGTTTTGCCAACTAGATAATGATAAGTAAAATGTAATCTCAATAGGCATATCGACAAGAAGGATAATGACAGTTCAATAATGATTATAATGCGACTTCGAAAAACTAAGTTTTCACGCTTACAGTCGTGAAAACAAAAACGAAGGTAAATGTGCAAATGTCGCAAAAATAAAAGTGTCATTTATTTGAGAATTGCGACAAAAAATTGATGTTTTCAAAACATTGGTGTGGGCAGCTTATAAGACAATGGAAAAATGTGAATTGGCTTCCAACAAAACGTCTATTGTATCTTATGCAATTAGATGAAACTCATCATGATGCCACCCTAGTTATTGAAACCTAGAAGAAACGCTTAAAAGACCATTATGACAAACATGTCAAGCCATGTGTTTTCTCTAAGGTAGATATAGTTATCCTCTATGAACAAGATCATGATCTACTAGGAGCCGGAAAATTCGAATTTATGTGGCGTGGTCCATATATTGTAAAACGAGTGTTAGAGAAGGGAGCTTACAAGTTATTATATTATGATGGCATTCCTTTGAGTGAACCCACAAATGGACTTTACTTGAAGAAGTACTATGCTTAGACTGTCTCTACACGAGTGTTTGTACTTTTACTGTACCATACTCTTGTGTGTTTTTCATTTTTTGGTTTCGACCCCCAACTTCTTACCATGTGTTGTGCCTGGTTTCCATATGTCGACATATTTTCTATCCTATATTGGCTTCGCCGATGGTGCTATCCGTATTACGTAGAACCTAGCTTCTGCTACTTGGGCAATCTATGCACCCACCAACGAACTTATCATTTTACAAGGTGTTTGCCTTGGTCGTGCAACCAATAATATCGCAGAATATAGCACATTCATTGAATTATTGACCAATGATATCTCGCTTAGGATTCATCACTTGGTTGTACGACTTGATTCGCAGCTAGTAGTACTCCAGTTAAGTAATGTCTACACTATCCGAAGTTCTACATTGTTACGGGTATATCTATGAATTTGCCTCTTGGAACATTATTTTATTTACATTGAATATCAACACATTCCTAGATGTCTAAATACATTAACTGATGTTCTAGCTAATTATGTGTTAGACAGACATTTGAGACATTTATAAATACAATCACACATTACACATTGTATATAAAAGCAGATTAAGTCGGTAGAAGCCTCATGTATATATATATAATGAAAATGTTTTACAAAAAGTGTTTTCCATCCAAGGACCAAAATATCAAAATATAGAACCCATGGCTCCTACAAAATAGCATCATGGATGTCGCTCACGATAGTACATTACTGCTTGTGCTACTCTGCGAAGTAACCTACTAAATGAGTTGGACATGCCTACAGTATGGCTTTGATAACGCCTCATGACCTCCTTGATCGACATGTCAGGCATGCTTGCTATCAAGCCTTCTAATTTCTTCTCCATCGTCTCGTAGTCATCGACATCCCACCCTGATACCACATGTGCCTCTCCTCGCCTATAAATCAGAGATGTACCCGGAGTTCGATGTGGCCCTACATATGCATAGTCAAAAGTCTTTGATTAGTCTTTAGATCGAAAACACAAAAAACATCTAATCTCCTAAAAAACCACAAAACACTATAAAGAACAAAATGTCTTTCTTACCTAGATTTCCCCACTGAAATCCCTTAGGGAGAACCAAGTCGGGATCACCCCAAAATTCTAGGTCATCATACACATAATCATCAATTATCAATATTTGGGGCCTTAATCGGTCAAAAAATGCATTATTATACTTGATAATAGGGCTCGCTACGTGCCAATCCATAAGGTCACACCACCGTTTCATTCTTGGGTCTCGTGGGGATGGTATTTCCCATTCTACCTGTAGCCGCAAATGAGGGACTCCTTCTAAGAATAAAGACACCAAAATGGACCCATACCCAAACTTCTTTAGGTCTCCTCTCTTGCTTTTAGTGAGTTGTGTCTTCATACTCTGGAGCACACCATCACACCAATTGAATACTTGAGGTTCCATACATTCAATGGCATATTGAAAATAACTCTGGAGCGCCATGTGCGGTGACGTGCTTCCTGCCATCCATGAAATGGTAAAGAGGATGGGCCTGAGATTCATATCTTTCACACCTCAGATAGCCACTTTACCTTTGCGCCTTTCGACATCCGGTTCACAGTGCTGACATATATACTCGCTCATCAACAAGCCACCACCTCGACCCCCTGTCAGAGTCACACGTGCCCCATGACGGGATAGCCCTGTTAGAAAGTAAATATCCTCAATGTCCAAGGAGAGGACATGAACACCCACATGAAATACTTTCTTTTATGCATCCCATATATGGACCAAGTACTCTAATAGTCTTTGTTGGGCTCTCATGCCCTAGACATTGAAAAACTTCAATATGAAAAAATTCAATAGGCCACATTGTCAAAGAGCATGAATAGTTCCTGGATCATTCAAAGCCATAGAATAATCATCTTCATGCTCACGTTCTCTCCATTCCAACATTTTTTCAATCAAACACCTGCATTGAAGTAAAAGAGGACAGTTATCACCCTTATCCATCTTTTTTTGAATTTCTTTTTGGTTCAACGCTTGCTTTTCTTTTTTGGTTTTTGGTCGCCGCAACTGAGCTTCAGTTACAGTGCGATACTTCCTCAGGCAAGCCATTGGGAACCTTCGAAAATCCTTTATTTCTGCAGGGCCCGATATTGGCCACATGTGACGGCCCCAGCACACACCTACCGGCCTAAAAATCACCCAAAAAATCACTTTTTGACCACCAAAAACAAATTTTAAACCATTGAAAAGGAAGAAGATAAAGAACTTACTGTTTTCACAGAAACTGTTCGTTGATTTATCCCCTGTGCTCCTTGCAATCACCCACTGAAGTAAGGGGTGAAAAAGAGGTTTTTAGATAAGTTCTTGACCAAATACAAATTAAATGGTAAAAAAGAGCTCTTACTCTTATTTATTTCATTTTTTACCTTTTTCATGATATTTTATATTATATAAATGTGTTTGGTTATCAACCCTCAAAACTAATAGTCTTGTGAGTGTCTTGTTTCTTGCAAGAAGAAGACTAGAGTCCTAATTAACTGAGTATGGATCTTTGTTTCGTAATTTGTTTTCTCTTCGTTACGCATATCGATACTTTTTAGGGTTTTTTAGTAAAACCTCTAGTTCACTCTTCATTCGTTCTCCTACTCAAAAATTTATGAGAGTGCAACCGAGTATACTTTTGTCGTCCTTTCATACTCGTCTTGGTAACACGAAAAATGACACACATGGAGTATCATTTAAGCTCTTTTCACACTCCATAAAAATGAAAAGATTGTCGAGCGACCTTGTTCTGTTCACGCTTGTAAAAGTATTTGAATAAAACATTTGATGGGTGATAATTTATCACTTTTTCNTCAGGCATGCTTGCTATCAAGCCTTCTAATTTCTGCTCCATCGTCTCGTAGTCGTCGACATCCCACCCTGCTACCACATGTGCCTCTCCTCACCTATAAATCAGAGATGTACCCAGAGTTCGATGTGGCCCTACATATGCATATTCAAAAGTCTTTGATTAATATTTAGATCGAAAACACAAAAAACATCTAATCTCTTAAAAAACCACAAAATACTATAAAGAACAAAATGTCTTTCTTACCTAGATTTCCCCACTGAAATCCCTTAGGGAGAACCAAGTCGGGATCACCCCAAAATTCTAGGTCAGCATACACATAATCATCAATTATCAATATTTGGGGCCTTAATCGGTCAAAAAATGCATTATTATACTTGATAATAGGGCTCGCTACGTGCCAAGCCATAAGGTCACACCACCGTTTCATTCTTGGGTCTCGTGGGGATGGTATTTCCCACTCTACCTGTAGCCGCAAATGAGGGACTCTTTCTAAGAATAAAGACACCAAAATGGACCCATACCCAAACTTATTTAGGTCTCCTCTCTTGCTTTTAGTGAGTTGTGTCTTCATACTCCAGAGCACACCATCACACCAATTGAATACTTGAGGTTCCATACATTCAATGGCATATTGAAAATAACTCTGGAGCGCCATGTACGGTGACATGCTTCCTGCCATCCATGCAATGGTAAAGAGGATGGGCCTGAGATTCATATCTTTCACACCTCGGATAGCCACTTTACCTTTGCGCCTTTCGACATCCGGTTCACAGTGCTGACATATATACTCGCTCATTGGCAAGCCACCACCTCGACCCCCTGTCAGAGTCACACGTGCCCCATGACGGGATAGACCTGTTAGAAAGTAAATATCCTCAATGTCCAAGGAGAGGACATGAACACCCACATGAAATACTTGCTTTTATGCATCCCATATATGGACCAAGTACTCTAATAGTCTTTGTTGGGCTCTCATGCCCTAGACATTGAAAAACTTCAATAGGCCACATTGTCAAAGAGCATGAATAGTTCCTGGATCATTCAAAGCCATAGAATAATCATCTTCATGCTCACGTTCTCTCCATTCCAACATTTTTTCAATCAAACACCTGCATTGAAGTAAAAGAGGACAGTTATCACCCTTATCCATCTTTTTTTGAATTTCTTTTTGGTTCAACGCTTGCTTTTCTTTTTTGGTTTTTGGTCGCCGCAACTGAGCTTCAGTTACAGTGCGATACTTCCTCAGGCAAGCCATTGGGAACCTTCGAAAATCCTTTATTTCTGCAGGGCCCGATATTGGCCACATGTGACGGCCCCAGCACACACCTACCGGCCTAAAAATCACCCAAAAAATCACTTTTTGACCACCAAAAACAAATTTTAAACCATTGAAAAGGAAGAAGATAAAGAACTTACTGTTTTCACAGAAACTGTTCGTTGATTTATCCCCTGTGCTCCTTGCAATCACCCACTGAAGTAAGGGGTGAAAAAGAGGTTTTTAGATAAGTTCTTGACCAAATACAAATTAAATGGTAAAAAAGAGCTCTTACTCTTATTTATTTCATTTTTTACCTTTTTCATGATATTTTATATTATATAAATGTGTTTGGTTATCAACCCTCAAAACTAATAGTCTTGTGAGTGTCTTGTTTCTTGCAAGAAGAAGACTAGAGTCCTAATTAACTGAGTATGGATCTTTGTTTCGTAATTTGTTTTCTCTTCGTTACGCATATCGATACTTTTTAGGGTTTTTTAGTAAAACCTCTAGTTCACTCTTCATTCGTTCTCCTACTCAAAAATTTATGAGAGTGCAACCGAGTATACTTTTGTCGTCCTTTCATACTCGTCTTGGTAACACGAAAAATGACACACATGGAGTATCATTTAAGCTCTTTTCACACTCCATAAAAATGAAAAGATTGTCGAGCGACCTTGTTCTGTTCACGCTTGTAAAAGTATTTGAATAAAACATTTGATGGGTGATAATTTATCACTTTTTCGGTCCTATCAAACTATTTTATGAAAAAGGAATTGAGAGAGTTCTCTTTAATGTGTTTTTCAGACTCTATATACATGAAAAGCCCCCGATTTTTCTATCTTTGGACTCGTTAAACAAACATTGAAAGACCCACATGGGACCGAACTACTCCTTCTTAGGGTTCGTTAAAAATACTCCGAGGGACTCGTCCAAAGGATGAGATTAAATTACAAGCATATGTTATCTTCCTCAAACTTGCGTAAAAATAAAAGGGTACTCTCCAGAAATGGTGAGGGAAAATTTGGGAAAGAGATGTGTTTCTGTACCTGTGTTAGTGGCAATACTAGTCGCTCTTGAAGATGACACCCCCTTCGTCATTTGAATCCGGGTTGGGAAATTCATTTGTATCTCTTCTAGCCTTCGTCGAATTCATATCTTGGATCATCCTTGAGTCAATGCTGCCAACACCAGTGTCATGTCATTCATATGTTCAAGAGAAGTCCAAACAAGCCCTCCTTTGAGTCGGTCGTATGCATTGTCATTTCTTACCATGTCGACCTTCACTATGTCAGTTTCGAATCATTTTCATACTTTGATCTACCCTTAAATTTGTTACTTATTTCGTGTCACTGATGGGGGACACATCACGACCCTCCTTTGATGAGACTTTCTCCTGTCGACTTCAACTCATCATCTGAAAACAAGACTTAGAAATCATTTAGTACCTTAGAGCCTACATGCCTCAATGGTAGGTTTCTTCGCTCTCGACAGTGGATTCACATCATTGGTCCCTGATTGAGAGATTTCATCAATTGTTCAACTTCAAATCATTTATTCACATTCGTTGGATTGTACTAAGGTACCTCGAGAGTCATTGAAATCAATGGTTATTTCCCTTGCACTTGTTAACGGTTTTCATCAATGACCAATAATCAAGTGGTTTCTAACATGCTCGACTTCAACACCTGTAATCGCATGGTTAGATTCATACTTATAGACGATGAGATTGAAGACCCTGGATCTTATCTTTTTGGACCAGTGTTATAACCCTAATTTGCACCAGACATGCTTACTTGGCATCAGGCCATCTCATATTCCTTCTTTTCCAAGCTAGTACTGAACAACTCTTCTTAAAAACACCATTTTTAAAGGCATACGTGCCCTGCTCCACTACAGTCTGCATGTACACTCTAGCTGACCCACTATAGCCTGCGTGTACATGCTAGCGGACCCACTACATCTCACGTGTACCTACAAAAGCACGAAAAATGGAAATTTGCTGATGAAACACACAGTTTTGGGTAAGTTAACTAAACCTTTCAACCATGCATGGACAGTCACGCGACCAAATACATATCTCCTTCTAGCCTATAAAAGAAGGGGTAGGGGTCCCATTTGAAAAGAGGAAAATCATAGTAAAGAAACTCTACCTGAATTAGCATTCCCCTTGCCTCAACCTTTTGCAACTATTGTGTGAAAAGAAGCATATACAGAATCATTTGGAGCATAGTTGAAGAGGATCCCAGGACCAAATTCAAGGAGCAGTGGTCAATCTTACTATTGTAAGGTATTCTCATGAGATAAATAAAAGAAGTAATTTTCCCGTCCCACCATATGAGGTTTTCATTGTTTGAATATCAATTACATGTTGATTAAATCTCTAACTCATTAGTTCATTGATCAAATGCATGTGGAGCTCTTCGTTTGTCTTTTGCGAATGCAGGTCAACATTGGGAGGAGAGTTGCAGCTGAAGAGAGACCAAGTATGAAAAGGGATCGACATCGAACACAAAAAATAAGGTACGACAACTTGATCTCTTTAACCTTGTATTTTCATAGGAATAATGGTGTTTAGGCATGGGATGATGGTAGAAAGTAGGAAGCTTTAGGTAATTTTTGCATGCATGATAAACCCTTAGTGCTAGTCTGTAGGAGGGATTTCCCACCCACAACAGAATTGGTGACTATACTGGGGAGTCTCTAGGGTTCTTTGGGGATTTTTTATTGGGTATTTTGAAATTGATTTTACTGCCTTTTTTGAGTTTCTGCAAGAAGTCTGAGTGTTCAGGGGTTCTGGTTCTCAATACCAATATTCCCTGCTCTTCTTACCAGACTATTTATTTTCTATTTTTGAGAGTTAAGAGGCATACGCGTCCTGTAGTGGGACAACACGTGTATGCACGCGCCCTTCCTTTAGTCAGCCCACATATGTACGCATGTTGATGAAGTGCTAGTTGTGTGTCTGAGAACTCAGGAAATCCTTCTTAGGAAGAGGCAGTCATCCTATCCCCTGCATAAGTGATCCTTCTTAGGGATCTTCTCGGTCTCTGATTGAACAGTCCATAGTCAAGTAAAAACCTCAGGATTAGCTTTGTTTCTCTATATTTTTCTTGCCTCTTTGCATCAAAGTAAGTTTTTTTTTTTTTTTTAACCTTTAAGGGGTGCTGGTGTTCAATACCAGTATCCTTTGTTGAAGCCTAGTTGCTTCTTTTATTTTTTTGAAGGATTTCATAGGCACACGCAGCCTGCAGTGGGCCTCCCTACGTGCACATGTGCCCTGCCCTTCTACAACCCACGTATGCATGCTAGTTGTTGAGGAGATAATCACGCACCTGTCCAGAAACGTTTTTGGAGGCAATCATCCTCCTCCCTATCAAGTTTTTACTTCCCAGGGTCTGTCTTGTTTGATTATGGTCTCTGTCATAGAATTTTTATCCTAGGTTGGACTTAATCATAGCTTNTTTTTTAACCTTTAAGGGGTGCTGGTGTTCAATACCAGTATCCTTTGTTGAATCTTAGCTGCTTCTTTTCTTTTTTTGAAGGATTTCATAGGCACACGCAGCCTGCAGTGGACCTCCCTACATGCACATGTGCCCTGCCCTTCTACAGCCCACGTATGCATGCTAGTTGTTGAGGAGATAATCACGCACCTGTCCAGAAACGTTTTTGGAGGCAATCATCCTCCTCCCTGTCAAGTTTTTACTTCCCAGGGTCTGTCTTGTTTGATTATGGTCTCTGTCATAGAATTTTTATCCTAGGTTGGACTTAATCATAGCTTGCTTTTTCATTGAAAGATTTCTTATGTTCCTAGATTTTTTAACTTGTTTTTTCAATCATCTGTTTCTTTTAGAATATTTTGTTACTTCTTCTTTGATTGGAAGAAATATATATATACATACATATATATATATATATATATATATATATATATATATATAACTTGTTAGTTCTCTTTATTTCTTGGCATTTGGCTTGCATGGTTATTTGAAAAAGAAAAATAAATTAGCATAGTGTTGTGTTTTCATCTCATCTTAAAAGCATTTCAAAATAAAATAAGAAAGATAATCCTTTTTTGCTAGTGTTCTTACAAGTTTAATTTTTCGCAAGAGTTTTAACAACATCAGTTGCACTACCATACCCTTTTGAGTAAATCAAGCCAGTAAAAAGAACGCTAAATAAAATTTACTAGACTTTATGTTTGTAGGGTCCACCAACTAGATTAAGCTAGAGCCTTGATTTAGGTTGGAGAGGAAACTCTTCAAGCCTACACAAAAAACATATGAGTCTGTGCTAAGGAGTGTAGAAGTATAGTAACATGGAAATTATCCGGGACCCCCCTCTAACACAAGGGATAAACACGAGGTCACATGCGGAAAGGTAGTGGATATAACCCCTCCAAAGCTGGACTAAGCGTAGTGGGGAACACATATGGAGGACTTGTCTTGGGATTCTGTTGATCACATTTGCCATGGATCTCCGTGGGTCTCGAATCTATTCGAGGTCCTCATTCATCTTATAGAACACTTGCTTTCAATACCCTTGATAGGTTTCGTTCTTGATACCCTGCTCATTGTGATCCACCCGACTGTCAATTGTACCCGTCTGGTGATTGTTCACGAGCTGACAACCTAGTTGCCTTTATTTTAGATACTTACACAGGTGACCACGGGGGTATACCGCAACACCTAGGGTAGACATCAGGCCACACTTTGCAGAATATACCCGAAGGGTGCTTCCGTATTCGAGTTTCACTTGCACCGATAAGTTTCTCTAGTGTTGGTTGGTGTAATTGTTCTTCCAACTAGTTNCATAGTGTTGTGTTTTCATCTCATCTTAAAAGCATTTCAAAATAAAATAAGAAAGATAATCCTTCTTTGCTAGTGTTCTTACAAGTTTAATTTTTCGCAAAAGTTTTAACAACATCAGTTGCACTATCGTACCCTTTTGAGTAAATCAAGCCAGTAAAAAGAACGCTAATTAAAATTTACTAGACTTTATGTTTGTAGGGTCCACCAACTAGATTAAGCTAGAGCCTTGATTTAGGTTGGAGAGGAAACTCTTCAAGGCTACACAAAAAACATATGAGTCTGTGCTAAGGAGTGTAGAAGTATAGTAACATGGAAATTATCCGGGACCCCCCTCTAACACAAGGGATAAACACGAGGTCACGTGCGGAAAGGTAGTGGAGATAACCCCTCCAAAGCTGGACCAAGAGTAGTGGGGAACACATATAGAGGACTTGTCTTGGGATTCCGTTGATCACATTTGCCATGGATATTCGTGGGTCTCGAATCTGTTCGAGGTCCTCATTCATCTTCTAGAACACTTGCTTTCAATACCCTTGATAGGTTTCGTTCTTGATACCCTGCTCATTGTGATCCACCCGATTGTCAATTGCACCCGTCTGGTGATTGTTCACGAGCTGACAACCTAGTTGCCTTTATTTTAGATACTTACACAGGTGACCGCGGGGGTATACCGCAACACCTAGGGCAGACATCAGGCCACACTTTGCAGAATATACCCGAAGGGTGCTTCCGTATTCGAGTTTCACTTGCACCGATAAGTTTCTCTAGTGTTGGTTGGTGTAATTGTTCTTCCAACTAGTTNTATAGAACACTTGCTTTCAATACCCTTGATAGGTTTCGTTCTTGATACCCTGCTCATTGTGATCCACCCGACTGTCAATTGTACCCGTCTGGTGATTGTTCACGAGCTGACAACCTAGTTGCCTTTATTTTAGATACTTACACAGGTGACCACGGGGGTATACCGCAACACCTAGGGTAGACATCAGGCCACACTTTGCAGAATATACCCGAAGGGTGCTTCCGTATTCGAGTTTCACTTGCACCGATAAGTTTCTCTAGTGTTGGTTGGTGTAATTGTTCTTCCAACTAGTTAGCCATTTGCTTGATTTGCCTTTAGGAACTTTTAGTGTGTTCTCTATGCTCCCTAGTTTTCCATAGTGAGTTAGTCAGCCATGGCTTTGGGTCTCTGACCTAGGGTTGTAGACCTCCCACTCCGCTAGTTGAGAGGACTTTTCAGTCTTCCTCTTAGAAATGTGGAGCCACCTTTTTATAGGTGTTGTTTTGATAACACTGGTTCTTCAGAGTCAGTGTGTGAGAATTTTACGTATTTGAACGATCCCGCAAGGGGAGAACCTTTGCATAATATCTTCATGGCTAAAGTCCCCAAAAATACCAACCAAGGAGCCCCTTCACAAGGGGATTCTTGTTCTTTTCCCTTCTTCGAAAACGTTGGTGTCCCTTTGATGGCCACTTCGTACATTCCTGGGTTGAATGTGGGATTACTAGTTTGGTTGGGTACCATTCCAAATGTCTCAAATGCTCTTGATTCTTCTAAGTTAAGAACCTTAAGTCATGGGCACCCTATTGATGTTTCTTCATCAACAAAGTCTTCTCCTCCTCCTTCTCCCGCCTCTTGTGAAAGTACAGTTACTAGTAACCGAAAGTCTAAACAAAATAGAAAGAGGAAGAATAGGAAGAAGAAATCACCAACCTCTGCGAGTCATGTTGGAGATAGGTCGACAACCTCTGAAATTCACATTGAAGACCAGCACCCAGCCTCTACAAGTTATGATGGGGGCAAGCACCCACAATCTGCAAGTCATGCTAGGGGGGAAATTTCAGTCACTGCTAGTCATACCGATAATATTTATGTAGCCTCTGCAAGTCATGTTATCAACCCATCACCCATATTAGCAAGTCATGGTGGAGATGCGCAACCAGCCACTGTCATTCATGTTGGGGGCATTGATTCTATTGAGAAACCTATTTATGCCCTGACATACCAGAGGTACAAATATTGTGGTCCCTGTCTGCAAGCTCTTCTGATTCTGAGACTTTTGAGGTTTCCTCATAGTTTATTCAGCCATTGGTTGAGAAAGTGGTCATGTCGATGCAGTCATCGACTAATCCCACTCCTCTTTTGAGGGGTGAGGTGCCTTCAAATCTTGTAGTCTCTCAACCTATTCATCCATTGGTTGAGAAAGTGGTCATGCCAATGCAGTCATCGGATGATTCCACTCCTCTTTTGGGGGGTGAGGTGCCTTTAGACCTTGTAGTTTCATAGTTTATTCAGCTATTGGTTGAGAAAGTGGTCATGCTGATGTAGTCATCGGCTGATCCCACTCCTCTTTTGAGGGGTGAGGTGCCTTTAGACCATGTAGTCTCGCAGCCTATGCAGTCATTGGTTAAGAAAGTGGTTATGCCGATGTAGTCTTCAGTTGATCCCACTCTTCTCTTGAAGAGTGTCGAGTCTACCAAAATGATCATGTTGATGCATTCTTCAGTTGATCCCACTCTTCTCTTGGGGAGTGATGTGTCTACCGACTATGTTTTTAGTGTTTTCAGTTCAATATTTTCAGAACAAGGGGGCATTACGCTCACTCCGAGCACACCTGTTATAACCCTAAATTGCACCACACATGCTTACCTGGCATTTGGCCAACTCATATCCCTTCTTTGCCAAAAAACTACTGAACAACTCTTCTAAAAACTCCATTTTTAAAAAGCAAACTCTAGCAGGCTCACTACAGCCCGCGGGCCCCGCAAGAAAGCCCACTACAACCCGCGGGGGCCCCGCTAGCAGGCCCACTACAGCCCGCGGGTGCCTTCAGAATCACAAAAAAAGGAAAGTTAACGACGGAACAAGAAGCTTTTGGTCAGTTAACTAGAACTCTCTGCCATGCATGACCGAGAGTTTGTCTAAAACCCTAGCTCCTTCTAGCCTATAAAAGGAGGGGTAGGGGTACTATTCAAAGGAGAAAAAAATCATAGCAAAGAAACTCTGCCAAATTGCCAAGTCAGTTTTGTCCCAA
>JZKD02S2208621.1:27403-39490 GCA_000966675.3 Picea glauca
AATTGTCCTTTTCTTTATAACTCTTCAACTACTTGATTTTGCTAGAGAACACCTCTCTTGAAGGATATACTAGAGCCCTACCTTTGTAGCACTCTAGTATCATTGCTTCATTAAACTTCATACATTTATTTCAAGTTTGATCTAAAGAAGAAGGAAACCGCTAGGGCCTAGGGTTACCTACTTTCTAACATCTTTTCCTTCTAGGGTTTTTAGATATTGAGGCCTTAGGTTATTAACACCTCAACCATCTTCCCTTTCCTTCAGCTCATCTATTATCATTTATTGTTTCCCTCTAAGAATTGCCGCTGCAACTTTGACTCCATTTACCCTAAAAGGCACTAGTTCATACCTTGTAAGTGATTGATTGACTAAAACAACTCTTAAACTATCTACCTTAAGGCTTTTACTAACTATTTCTAACATTAGATTAGACTAACTTACTAACTAATTTGCTACTGTTGCAAAAGATTGCTACAACCATCTATAACAACTGTAAATTCATCTTAAAAACAAGATTTAAAGCTGATTATACATTGCCATCATTACTTCTGACAGTTAAAATCACTTTGTCAAGTTTATGTTATCATTTTTGGTCATTTTTGAAGCTTTATTGGAGCATAATTGTGAAGCTATTGCTATATATATAAGGCTGTTATAAATACTTTTGTTGCCTCAACTTTTATATCAGCTTGTTCTTTTTATCAAAAGTCTATGGTTTTATGAAGCACTAACATCATATGGTACTTGCAAATAACATCTTTTCTTGTTGTCTTGTTCTGGGCAGGTACACTTAATTATTATTTTGCTTCATCTCATTAAAACCTTTTGAACTTTTGATTAGAGTGACCTGTGAGAGGGGTGGGACTTTCTTGATACTCTAGCCTTGGCCTTCTCAAACTCCCAGGTCACTGGGGACGTCTCCCCTGGGGCACCACTCCTAAATAGAAAGAGGTGTCTTGTTTAGGTGACAGTGATAAGACATCCTCTTTGTTACACCAATTTAGTACCCACTTGCCTTTGGCTTTGGGCAAGTACAAATTGCGCGATAACAAGACCATAAATACAACAAGGCGACACAATCAAACCAACAAGGTGGCACCAGAACACCAACAACATACAAGAACCTTTTACAACTCGTAGGGATAGACTCCTACAGGTCAGTGGCAGGCAAAATCAATCATGGTTGATAGGGATAAACCCACGACAGCTGGAGTGGACCAAGAACATACAAGAGGGGAGCTGAGAGGACCCTTGTAACCTGTCCAGAAGAGCCACAACAAATCTCAGTGTCCAACTCGACTAGGAGAAAGTAAGTGTGACAAGTGAGGGATAGGCCCCTCCTTATATAGTTTTAGGTAGGTAAGATAGGGTTAACACATTGACCTTTTAGAGTCCACTTTAACATAGATTTAGGGTTAGGTTAACCCCTAAAATAACAAACTAACTAAGACGTCAAGTGGTAAGACCAATAGACTAAGTCAACACGATAATTAAATCGAAGATAAGGGTTTCATGAACATGGCGGTCAACATTCTTTAGGAAGAGGTAGGATCCAAAAGAGAAAATTGAACCAACACATAAACATAAACTTAGGAGGGTAATAACTCAAGCAAAGGGTTTTTATCAATAAACAATAAGACAAAGTCAAAAGGTCAAGTCCTTCTTTAATGGCATTTTTGTCCACACGAGTCACATGATATAACTTATAAGCTTTTATCATCCTAGCATACGTGGAAGGCTAATGATGTGATCATGCCTTTCTTCTTGACTGCTCCTAGGTCACATGGACCATCCCGGGAGAGAAGAAAGTCACACATAATCTCGGCTTGGTATTTAAACCAAGAAATTCCCTGGTCCCAGACCAGGATACCACCAAGGTACACAACCAAGGATCAATCCAAGTGCTAAACAAGGATTCCCTAGAACACATCTAGGGGCCTCTTGACCGACTATTCAGCTAGGGGTCAACTCACGTGCCGTGAAGACGCATCACCAAGATGCAAATTTGCTGAAGACAGTTATGGTTCTACTTGGGTATTTGATACCCCAGCACAAAATTTTTGTAAACGAAATTTCCGCACCCCTGNCAACAGGGCCCTAGAACACATCTAGGGAATTATATCATCAAATTGCTTGGTCCCAGACCAAGAACCCCAGAAATACACTGGGGACCCAACTAGGGTCTTTTGCCATGGCTCTAACTGGTTGGTCCCAAACCAAGAACCCCAGGAGTGTACTAGGGGCCTTAGATCACAACTAGGGTCTTTGCCACCCTCTCGGAGAATGGCTCTTGCAACTGCGTTAATTTTAACAAGAATCTTCTAGTAAGTTTTCTTACAATAGTTTTGTTCACACTACTACATAGGCCTTATTTACTAATGATGGCCTTTATTACATAGCTATACATAACCATCTATCTATTTTTATTCCCCTTGGGTATCTCCCTAGACACCCCATATTACCCTCCTAGGTACTACACTACAGGTAGAGTGCAATTCTCAACCAACCTCTTCTCCCTTTCGCTTCTTTTTTTCCCCACTTTGATATCACCCTGTCATTGGCCTTCTAGTGTTCTCTGTGAGCCTTGTCCCTGAAATCACTTTGTCGCCAATTTTAACTTTTGTGGCATGGATGATTTGACTTGATATTTTCCCCCACGAGGAGTTATAGGTAAAGGGTATAGGACTTGGTAAGTTATGTTGCCCTCCTTTCAATTTTTCCTTAACTAGTCTCTCATCAAATTCAAGCCTCCTGAACTTTGTTTAGCTGTTGACAGCAGTGGGCCTTGGCTCTTTATTCAAATTCAAAATTTCCGTTGGTTAACAGAAGGGGCTCTAGTCTCTTGGATTAACACCGTCCATTAAGGTCAACACTTTCATAGTAACAAGCCTTCAAAAAAATCCCAAGAAAAACTATTTATTTTCAGGAGTTGGATATAAGTAGATAACATGATAAATTGAATCTACTTTGAAGAGTCAGAATTTTACCATGTGCAAAAAATGTTTTCTACCCTGAAGAGCTTTCACTTGTAACACAGGCTTTTGATGAGGCCATTGCTGAACTGGATACATTGGGTGAAGAATCTTATAAGGATAGCACACTGATCATGCAGCTTTTGAGAGATAATCTGACGCTTTGGGCTTCTGACATGCAGGTAAGATGTCTATATGACTTAATTTAGTATTTTTTTATTATATTCTGATTTCTTGGCGCTGAAGTAGTGTGCTTATGATGATACAAGCTCTTATACTAGTTCTTTGTTTCTGCAGGAGCAGTTGGATGATTCCTAGTGAAACAGATAACTAAGTAAGCTATCTCAATAATAAAGGCAGCAATAGGTTTTCCATTTATTTCATAAGGATGTTACATCATCATCTTCAGCATAACCAATTCTTTGTTTTTTTGGTCATCTAGGAAGGTGCTTGATCTTCTGATTCAAGTGAGATAGAGGTTCGACACTCATTAGTAGGTTTATCATATGGAGGTGGACTCAATGACAGTTTGTTGGTTTTATTCATTTTAGTGAGTGGAAGGAGAGGCCATTTTTATGGGTCTGCCACATAAATTGATGGTCCAGCCAATGGTCTGGATGATGTATTAGTGGTACATTGCTGCAATGCTTTAATCCAGAAATTCATTACTAAAGGATAACTAGATACATGTGGAATGGTCATCAGATTTTGTTTGATTACACTGGTTGTGCTGGTTTGTGGTGTGAGACTCTGGTCCAAAGCAAGTTTTATAATATTCTTAGTCCTATAGAAATCTTTCTAATCTACTTCCTTGATATATTTTAGATCATCTGATAATTGCAATGTTGTGAGCAAGATGCAGAAAGTAACATATGTACAGTAAAAATCATCTCTTGTTTTGTTTGATTTTCTTTGTTTCATACCAGGGTCTTCTTTTGGCTTGGTCATAGCTAATACTACTTTTTCCATCAACTGTATATTTAGGCCTCTTAGGGGTTAGAATATTCTCACCCATATATATTTTCTTTGCATTCTGCCCAATAATCATTGAGTATTTGATTGATAAATGCCTGTTGTGGGTTGAGATATTAGACAATAACATGGTTACAGTAAATATTTTGATTGTCTGTTTTCCTCATTGTTTCATAGTAGGAGCATTCTATGGCGTGGTCTTGGATGATACTATTTTGGGTTTAAATGGTTATTCTTTTGCACAGTTGGTGACCAGTTTGGATAATGTAACATGGATAAAATAGATACATGTTAGCTTTACCATTTATTACTATGGTTATTGTAGTTAGCTTCTATATTCTATACAAATCTTTGTCTTATAGTGTCCATGAAATTAAATTGTCACTATTTCATCATGCAAATAGATTGATGGTTCCACTGCAAATAATACCCATGCTTATTTGAACTGACTAATTTACTGAAGACTTGTTACAAGAAATTATTCCTTTAGTGTACCAATTCTTTGTTTTTGGTCATCCAGGGAGGTGCATGAGTGCTTCTAATTCAAATGGGATAGAGGGTCGGCACTCATTAGTAGGTTTATCATATGGAGGTGGACTCTATGACAGTGTGGTGGTTTTATTCATTTCAGTGAGTGGAAGGAGAGGCCATTTTTATGGGTTTGCCACAGAATTGATGGTCTAGCCAATGGTCTGGATGGCATATTAGTGGTACATTGCTGTAATGCTTGAATCCAGAAATTTGTTAGTAGATACACCAGACATTTATCAATCATATACTTCCAAGTATATTGAGCAGAATACCAATACATTAACAGTCCCATTGACCTATTTGTGGTCATTTGGCAGACATTAATAAAATTATCTCGTATAATCTTCACAGAATAACTAAAACTCATGATAGAAAGCTGGTAGATAACCAAAGACATGTAGCTCATAAACACCTTGGTCTGGTTAGTGTAGAAGGTCAAAATGCAGCATCAAGTTTTATTTAATCCATCTCTGTTACCATAGCTGTCTATATGATCATTTATCTTTAAATTAATTTGCTTAACATCTGTACCAGCAAAAGCCTAAAGTAATGCATTGAACCATTAAGATAACATCTGTACCAGCCAAAAGCCCAAAATAATATTTTGAACCATTAAGATAACATCCAAAGTGCCTCTAGCAACACCAAAAATGCTGCAGGAAACCTCAATTTACAAACAAATTTACAATTTCAATTCTATAGTATCATTAGCTTACTGAACCCCAACTAGACAGCAATAATGGACCTCTTTTACATAGCTTTTACATGTAGCCTAATGCAAATTGGAAATGATACAAATAAACTTTGATGTCCCAGCACCAGTATATGGAGTTTCACCACAAAGTTTGCAATTTTACATACTGGCAATAAATCAATAATAGAAAGCAATGGCACTGTAACTGTCCCTTTTGCATTTGTTGATCAAGCTGAGTGAACCTCACTGTGGCAGTTTATTTTCCTACTTTGCAAAGATAAAGTGAAAAAGGCATTGCTAAAATCAGTTATTGCATGCCTTTGTTTCATAACAATTAAGAATATTGGAGAGGAATACATAAGCAAAACTTCTGATCAGTCTGGATTCAATTTATGTTATAGGTAGTTTTCCCTAATTAAGTGGAAACATTTCCATGAGATTTAGTAATATATCTAGCACAGTCAAGTGCGCCCTCCAAAGCACTTTGGTAGCTCTGGCAACGATGATCAAGCAACATCGAGTTTGATAATACAATTCTTGTAAACCTAAGTGCAGGGTCATTACCCTGTATGACAACACATTTTAGGGGTGGAGCATTTACCAAGTTACTTTCATTTTGGTTGTGATAATTCCCACTAGAGCTAGGGCTATTGGATGATGTGCCCACATCTTTATTTGCAACTTCCACTTTCATGAACTCTTTGATGTTAGTGTTTGACCTTGATAATCTGTTGGTAGGAGGTATGTGTTGCACATGTTTTGGGTTGTCTTTGTGAATGACATGATAAAGAATTCCAGGAATATACAGCCGCACATCATCTGAACTTGGCTTGCTTGTAGGAATAGCTGCAGCATTTGCCACAATTATGGCTGCATCCCCTGTTTGTGCTTGTGAACGATTAACACTAGAGGTTGTAAACATATCTGCATCAACACACCATGCATGTTACTTGAGGATAGCATCAATACTTAAAATTAATGCATGAGGTAAAATATTGTCCCTACATAGCATCTGCAGCAGGAAAGAAAAATCCTAAACAAGCACTTGAGATTGGTACTGTATATATTACTTGTGCACAATGCCAGGGGGCTATCTAAGGAAAGGTGCATTGACACAAATCTCTTCAAAGCATGTCTGATCTATGAAATCTGTGTGCCATCATACATTTTTGACATAGCAAAGATGAGCATGTTGAAGAGCCTTCGCAATATTGAAAGGCTGGGTACAAAAGATTGGACAATATACAAATGCACAATTTATATTTACATTTTTTTATTAACTTATATCTAATATTCTAAAGGCAGTGTGTTGAAACTCAGGGAGTAATCTTCACTTTTGACCATGGTCAACCTTATATTATATCATTATTATATTTGTAGACTTGTTAAGGCCAACCTTATATTATATTATGAATATATTTGTAGGTTTAGCGAAAATTGACCTTCTATACATAGGCTCAAAAAACCTATTGGAGACACTGTTCATCTTGAGTTGTGTATAAATAGCCCATTTTCATCTGTATTTTAAAATCTCAAGTGATTCATCCATTCTTAGTAAAGTGATTTGGCTAAAGGCATCATTAATTGTTGCACTTTCTTTTCTCTCTCTAATGGATTTGCTCTTTGCTTCTCTCTAGGATTGTGTTTCTCTTGGCTTGTGGAACATCGACCTTGTATACATAGGCTCAAAACCATTATTGGGGAAAGTGTTCACCCTCGAGTTGTATATAAATACCCAACTCATTTGTATTTTAAAATCTTGAGTGATTCATTCATTCCTAGTAGAGTGATTTGTGCATCAAGTGTTGAAAGCCTCTTGTTTCTTTGTCTTTCTAATGACTTGCTCTTTGGTTCTTTCTCTCTAGAGTGTTGCACTATCCTAGTGCTAGTTTGTTTTTCTCTTTATTGCATAATTGGGATTTGTGTTGGTTTATCTGATTCTCTTACTATCTCTTATGAATCCCTACATGGTATCAAAGTGGTTGTGAATCCTACTTAATTTAGTAGCTTATCTAAAGATTTTTGGCTTGTGGCATCGTGTAAGTTTTCTTTGGGATTGTGGAACTAGGGTTTTTTGTATCCTTTATTTTTCTAGAGGTTTTCCTAGGGTTTAAACCTTCCTTCAAGAGTAGTGCACTCTTCATTCTTTTGTTATGTAGCAAGAGGTAGTGCATTGCAGATTTTTTTTGAAGACGTTGGTACTTCTCTCTCTCTTGGGTCTATCAAGGTGAACTTTTAAGGACTATGTTTTTCTTCATACAGAGGCTCTCTTTTTTTCGCATTGTTGTTGAACCAAATGGACTCATAGTTGATGTTGTCTATAGTCTTATCCAACATCAAGTCACATTGACAGATATTGGAGAATTAGCTCCCTCTAGATTAAGTTCATTCAAAAGCCATCTCTAAACCTTCTAAGCATGAGTTTGAAATGACTAAGGGGGGCAACTCAAAAAGTCCTCCAAGCAGAAGGAACTCATGCAATCTCTATCAGGACAAAGGGCACACCTTCAAAAGATTGAGAAGTTTGTAAAACAAACATGTTGGGATAAAAGACTTACCAACGACACGTTTGGATCCTCTCATAGCATAGTGCATATCTAACTATGCACTACCTATTGGTCCTCTTCATAGGAATGAATTGTTGAAGATGGATCTACCAAGCATATGACCAAGTGTCAATACATAATCTTTGATTGTTGATAGCAGTGTAGTGAAGAGGAAGTGGTCATTGATGATAACTCAATGTTCCCAGTTTTGGGATTTGGTGATGTCATCATCAATACCACCAAATTTGAAGATGTCCTTCATGTTCTAGGAGTTGGATCATATCTTCTTTCTAATTATTGCATCACACACCAACAAAAAGGTGGAATGTTAGCCAAACTGTTGGGTAGTGAAGGACATGAATGATGGTTTTAAAGTGATTGCTTTTGGATATTGTGATAAATTCGATCGTATGTACAAATTGGGAAAGACAACTCATTCCTTGTAGTGAAAAGGATTTGTTGCTATGGTTGCTAATGTTGATGACATTAGCAACCTATGCCTTCAATGTTTGGGACATACAAACTTTGGGCATTTATGACATATTAGTCATACGCATGGCTAATGATCTTCCACAGATTGAATCACCAAGTTGTGTTTGTGATGGGTGTGCACTGGGAAAACACCACCAAGAGTCATTTCCAAATAATACAATGAGACAATCTTCTCAACCTCTCGAGTTTGTTCATACTTGTGGGTGTAATGTCCCCCACCTCTTGATAAGAGGATTACATAGACTTAGTAGTCTAGATGTCCCCACTAGACTATAGTCTCATGAGAGTCTCATGAGAAATGGGGACTAAGAGGTTCCAAAGCGTTCACCTAAACATAATGTTATAACTTAAAAATGACTTTGGGAAAAAGGTGAATTAAGTGGAAAAAGGCCACATGAAGAAAAGTAAGGAGATAACCTTAGAAGGTGGTCAATTAACTCAAGTGAGAATTAGACCAGGGTAATAAAGGAAAAAGGAGGGCGCCTCACTCTAGATTCATGTCATTTTCGCTTTTGCATCTTGAGCTCTCGAGCTAAGGATGGGGCAAGTGCGCCCTCACTACTGCAATTGGATAACTACTGCTGAAGTACGATGGAAGATTTGGGTGATTTTCCCGGTGACTAGGGTGTGTCTCTCAACACCGAAATCAACCTTTGGGTGTCTTTCTCGTGGAATCCACAAGCTCTCTCATGAGTTGCGCCTCTCTCTTCAACTCACAAGTCAAATTCTTCATAATGATGAATTAGGTCGCTTTATCTTTTCTTATAGTTGCTCGAAACCCTAATTCGTTGTTGACTTATTTTTAGCTCACTTTGGCTTAAAAATGCTTTTAGTCACTTTTAGCTCAATGTCACTTTCGAATTATAACACCCTCGGTTGAAGTGACCTCTAGTAACCCTGTTTACCCTTGTATGGCCTTGACTATAGTCCAATGGGGATGTTTAGACTATTAAGCCTCCTCTTTGGAGCTCCTATTTGGAAAGGGACATTACAGTCGTCCCTTCTCGAGATTGCTTGTCCTTGAGCAATACCAATCTAGGGTGCTGTAACATCTGCTCACTCTCCCAAGTAGCATCCTCTACGGGAAGACCTCTTCATCTGATCAAACACTCTTTGATGACCTTGCTCCTCAGTTTCCGCTCTCGGAACTCTAGTACCTCCTCTGGAACCAACTCCAACTGTCGCTCCTCATACAATGGGGGAAGCTCCTCTGATGTGTTGATGAATTGTCCCACGACCTTCTTGAGGCAAGACACGTGGAACACATTATGAATTTGGCTCCCTTCTGGAAGCTCTAGCTCATAAGCAACCTCGCCTACCCATCACATGATCCTGTAAGGTGCATAGAATCTAGGCTTGAGCTTCTCGGCCCCACTCTGCTTCAGAGACGACTGTCTGTAGGGTTGGAGTCTCAAGAAAACCAAGTCCCCAACCTCAAAGCTGTGATCTATCCTGTGCATGTGAGCACTCATCTTTTGTCGATTCTTGGCTGTCTATAGGTTCACTTTCAGTAACTTGTGAATCTTTGGACTCTCGGTGATCTAGTCCTTGGCTTTGGGAGCTCTTCTCTCCCCGAAAACCAAGTCTATCAAAGTGGGAGCATCATAATCGTACAATGCGCAGTAGGGTGTCATGCCAATGGACATGTGGAAGGTGGTGTTGTAGCAATGCTCTCCTAGATGTAGCCACCTAACCCATGTTCTCTGCTGTCCACTCACATAGTTTCTCAAATACTTCTCAACCCACTTGTTGACTATCTCGGTCTGCACATCTGTGTGAGGGTGATAGCTGGTGCTGGGTGTCAACTCTGTCCCCACCATTCTGAACAACTCCCTATAGAATGTACCAATAAACCGACTGCCCCTGTCACTAACGATGTTCCTCGACAATCAATGGAGCTGGAAGACTTTCATGAAGAATAACTCGGCCACCTGAACTGCGCTGTAATATGTTGGTATGGCATAGAAGGTGAGAAAACTTGGTCAATCTGTCGACCACCACATAGATGCAGTCCTTACCCTGGACCTTGGGTAGGCCTGTGATGAAGTCCATCGATATGCTCTTCCATTTCTGCTCTGGAATGGGAAGTGGCTGAAGTAGTCCTGTTGGAAGTGTATGCTTTGATTTGTTCTGTTGACAACTCACACATTCACTGATGTACACCTCATAACATCTTGCTTGAAGCCCTTCCATGAGAACCTCTCTCTGATCTTCCTGTAGGCTTTGAAAACCCCCTAATGGCCTGCCATAGGCGAATCATGAACTGCTGCTAAGATCTTCTTCTTGGGCCCTGAGCCTAACACTAAGTAGACTTTGTTCTTGTAGAATATAACATCGTCAATGACCCTATACCTTTCATTCTGAACCTGTCCATCCAAAACGTCACAAGCAAACTTGTTCTTGGAATATTCCACTAACAATGGGATTTCCAATCCGCTGAAACCTCCATCAAAGAACATGCCGCAGGTCTCCTAGAAAGTGCATCGACCACAATGTTCTTCTTCCCCTTGACATACTCCATGTTGAAATCGAAGGCTTGTATCTTCGTCCCCCATTTATGTTGGCGCTCACTGAGATCCTTATGCTCAAGGAAATACTTTAAGCTGTTATGATTTGTTTTGACCACGAATTTGCTGCACACCAAATATTGTCTGAATTTGGTCAAGGGATGCATGATTGCTAGCATTTCCTTGTCATAAATAGAGTATAGCCTCTCGGGCTGACTGAGCTTCCTGCTCTCGAACACAATGGGGTATCCTTCCTGCATCAAAACTGCCCTGATGCCCTCGTCGAACGCATCACACTCTAATACAAATGGTAAAGTGAAGTCTGGTAATGGTAACATTGGACATGTGCCCATGACTTCCTTCATGTGATCAAAGGCTTTATGTGACTCGTCAGTCAAAAGCCCCTGACAAATCGCCTGTAATAGTTGCATAGCCCAAAGAAGCTCCTCAACTCGGTCACATTCCTGGGCGTTCGCCAATCTAGAATGACCTTGATCTTCTCCTGGTGCACCTGTACCCCCTGCACACTGATAATGTGGCCCAAGTAAAGTAGTTCTGTCATACCGAATTCACACCTGGATTCTTTGGTGTATAGTGACTGTTCCTCCATGATGTTGAATACCTCATCAAAGTGCCTCAGATGTTCCTGCCATGTCTTGTTGTAAACCAAGACGTCGTCGAAGAATACCAAGACTGATTTTCTCAACTGGTCCCTGAATATTGCTGATGATTGCAGCATCGTGTGACATTCTCTAGGTCGTTCTCCTCTGGACCGAGTTGAGATGATCTGTGAGAGAGCCCATGTGTTGGGTGTGCCAATGTGATGGGTGTGCGTTAGACTCTGGATTGAGTTGTGATGATGTGTGGTCTCTTGTCTACTCCTCTGGACTGAGTTGAGATGACTTGAGATGGTCTCTTGGCTTGTACTCCTCTGGACTGAGTTGAGTCAGCTTGAGATGGTCTCCTGCCTTGTACTCTTATGGACTTAGTTGAATCGGCTTGAGATGGCTCAAGAGATGGTACTCCTGTGGACTCAGTTGAGTGATCTGTTGAGAGTGATGTCCCTGTGGGTGAGCACAGGTGGATGCGTTCCTAGTGGCTGAGCATTAGAGGTTGTGAGAGATCCCTTGCTATATTGTCAGAGAGTGAGACTTTGGTAAAACCCTAATTTATGTTGTAAAGGGTACAAGTCGGCCCCACCATGTAAATATAATTAATATTGTGTAATTATTAATTATATTATTAAGTTGTATAGGTTGGCCCTGTTGACCGCCCATTTAGCAACGGTGGTCAACTCATGTGCCATGAAGATGCATCACCAGATGCAAATTTGTTGAAGACAGTATTGGTTCTACTTGGGCATCTGATGCTCC
>JZKD02S2208643.1:13346-31958 GCA_000966675.3 Picea glauca
TCTCTATATCTCCCCTTCCCTCTCTCACTTTCTTGGTATCTCTCTCTCTCATACTCTCCCTCATTCTCTATATCTCTACCTCCCCTCTCTCTCTATATATATCACTCTCTCTCTACCCCCCCTATTGGAGCCACCCTTGTTTTATTTTTTACCCTTCACGATTCTCAATTTTTTATGCTTGAAATCTAGAGATGGCCTTCTGATTTTTCCCCCGAGACTATGAAAATCCTGCAACCTTGTCATTTAAACAACGACGTTTTTTCTACTCTCGAAACAAGTCAACTTTCATAAGGACGCTTGACTCCTTTGTTTTACTTTGGGATCTCGCAAGTCAGACACTTTAATCCTTGAGTTCACACACCCCGAGTCGTGAAACGACGAACTTGTATTGAATTTTCACTCAGGACAGTCACCAAGGTAAAATATTTAACTCAGTGGTTAGACGTCATCGGGGTTTTGCGCCTCGGCGTTTGCCAAGTTCAATTTTTTATTTTTACATCCCCAAGGGCCAAGAGCACGAGGTTCTTTCGGGCTAACCCTGGTAAAAAAATAAAGGCAAAAAGGCTAACCATGGTCAAAGTCGGTTCTCGGTGTTTCGCCACACGACACTATCTTTTCAAAAGTTACGGCGCCTAAAACCCCGACTCACGAAGTCACGATGTAATTATGACATGATTAATTAGTTGCCTAAGCTAAGATTTTCTTCCCCTTAATTGAGTCTTAATTATTGCCATCTCGCGGTTTCATGACTCGGCTTACTAGTCTCCCAAAAACTTGCCTTCGAAGTTCCGAGTTGCGATATGGCGAATAAATGGATTATAAACTTAATGATGCTCCAAATTGCGATTACTGTTAATTAAGACAAAATCGGTCCTCAGGATCTCGCGAGTTGGGGACTCAAAATGTTAAAAGAAAATCCACGAAGTAGCGAACAACGAGGAATTGATGAAAGGTGGTAAAATTTGATAATTTAAGATAAGGAAAGATATATCTCGCACCCCGAGGCTTGCACATTTCCCGATGTAGCCATCTCTCTCCCTAGTCCGACTGACTGTCAAACCGCCAAAAATTGATGACATTAATGGAGAATTAGGGTGAATCCACGAATATAAGATTGGATTTTATGCAATAAATTTGTTTCTAATTACGATTTGACAGACTTATTTTGAAAGGTACCATTTTTTCAAATATATGCAAGAGCTGCATTTCATTATGCATTTTTCATAGCACGCAGAGCTTGTCAATTCCGAGTGAACTAATTTCTACATGTATACGCAGTTCTACCGCAGAAGGGTGAAACCGCAAGCTTCAGTTATGGCTCCACGGAAAGAAGCAAAGGCGAATGTCGAGGTTACAGGGCAAGGCTAAGATAATATCTCTGACACTTCGCGTCGGAGTGTCGACTCGGTCCCTAGCTGGTCGTTTGTTTCAGATATTCTGCAATCTGAGTTGGTGAATTATTCAGACTCTAACAACAACGAAAGGGATGACCTGAACACCAAATACAAGATAGTTGTGCAATCCAAAATGCACCGGGTAGCAACTAGACCACGGTTTCTCCCATATTATGATATGATCCGATGGGCGTTGGACCACATAGACCTACCCACTAGAACTATCATGAACGACCAACGGGTCACGGTCGATACTTTTAGACCGGAGCACATCCAAACCATGTATAAGCTCCCGACAACATCTAGATACACGTATGGTGCTGAATTTCTGGAGGAATTCAAAGAGAAGGAGTGCACTCAATATGAAAAAACCATGCCCAGTTTGATAAAGGATTGGGTTTCGCGCTCCGTGAAATTCAGAGCAAATGAACAAGGCGTTTATTCAATCACTTCACTGGAGCCACATTATAAGTATGTGGCAATGATGACAGGACGATTATTTAGAAGAGAGGAAACATCGCATTTCTACATTGCATGGGTGCCTCTCATGTTTCGGGTCGCAGAAGGTTGCTCGTTCAATTGGGAAAATATACTCTCGGACAGTTTGGCCAACCAGGTCACAGAGTATCGGGAGAAGAGGGAAAGCGGGAGACCATCTTCCTTTTTCATGTATGCATATATTATGGACATGGTATTTTCCATGACACCATTCCCTTTGATGAGCTGGGCTTGGAACCCAGCCTAAGAAAAACCTGTGCATGAGTATCATGACAAGTTGCAGGAGAATAAAGCGGACAAATTCATTTATGAAATTTTCAACTAGGTGATGGTGCCCCTGCACATTGCAATTTTTGGTCACCCGCCACCTCGGATCTCGGATAACATTGCTGCAAGTCTGAGTGGTATAGTGTACTAGTACGTGGAAGCAGATTTTTCCTACTTCAGCGTGTTCAGAGCTGCTGTTCCCCCGCTTGCACTACAATTGTTCATCCCCGACAAGCTAGCTTGTCGCGAGATCGCTCGACAAACAGTGATTGGCGAGGTGAGTAAAGAACTCAAAGCATATTCAAAGAAGGTATGGTCGTTTTTCCCCGTTCGACTAAATTCTTGATCTTTATTGGATTTCGGGCATGCCAAGGCTGAGGCTACAGCCCTGGAAGACCTGAGTTTGGTCTCCATCGAGTATAAAAAACATGACCCTCAGAAAATTGATAGCAACCATTTAGCTAATTGTGGGCTGAAGAGGTTTGAACATGAGTTTTCACCTCCGGACGACATTTTCCGAGGGGTGAGGTCTTATGAGGAAGTGCTAGCTCCAATTCGATCTTTAGCACCTGAAGACATAGCGTCTGTATTGAAATTTTAGGAACACAGACGAAGTTGTCTGCCCGCTGTGTTGCGAGGAATGAGCCCGGGCATTTTTGAGACGGATCCGAAGGATGCTGAAGGCCCCAAAGATGCAACTCCCATCTCGGGAAGAAGCCAGGACAAGGGGAAGCAAACGAAGAAGCCCGAAGTAGAGGCATAGAATCCGGACCCGCCAAAGAGACTGAACCCGGAAATGGAGACGAAGACCCCTGAACCTCCGAAGAAGCAGGACTCGGTCGTCACCCCAGGAAAGGCAGCGAGACACATCAGGGAACCCATCACTTCTGTCACCCCCTTGCAATCGACGCAAGGAAATATAGGAGAAGGATGGATTTTCGATGAGGAACTGAGGCCTATCAGAGCAGAAGAACTTCCTCCAAATGAGTTCTTCTTTGACAAAAAGAGAAAAGCGGTGGTGAAAAGGGAATTATACCAGGAGGGAGAATCGACCACTAAAAAGTTGAAGGTTATGACCGATGGAAAGAACAAAAAGAATGAACAATTCACCACGGAGATCGTAGGAACTCTAGGAGCGTATGCATCGACAAATCAATTTTCGGTCGGATTATTGAAAAACCAGCTCAAAAGAAAAAATCGCCTGATCAAGACTCTTGAAGCCAGAGTAGCTTCGGCCACAGAAAACGCTAAAGGTCAGGTGAGCGGGGAGATAGAACTGGCCCAACTAGCTTATAGAAATGAAATAGAAGTGCTCAAAGCCAAGCTGGAGAAAGCACATCTAGTGATCCGAGATGGTCAGATACAGGCGGGTCAACAGAGGACTATGATCATAGAGCTGCAGGCTCAGGTAGAGATCGTTGAAAGCAGGGTGATCGATGTCGAGGGGTTTAAATCCCGAGTGCTCGAGATTCAGAGCAGAATCTCTTCTTCACAACATAGTTTTCTAGCCAAAGTGGGAGTGATTCGAGAGGATTTCCTGTTGATGCATCGGGTTTCTGAGAACCTGACTATCAGAGAAAGGGATGTAGAAGTGGCTCGGGTCCCCTTCCAGGAGGCGGTGATAGCCACGAACAACAAATTTTCGGCAGGTTCTCCCAGATTCGCTCTCCCAAAACAAACTAGAGGTAACATTTTGTTGAAGGATTGGGAGCATAACATTGCCCTGGGCAAGGAACAGGCCCAAAAAGTGACCAATTCGTTAGAAGAAGCCTTCAATTATATAGATGGCGAGCTGTTGGATATGGACAGTAGAGGTGATGCACAAACTCTCAGATAGATGAGAGAGATTCGGCAGATATCTCTCAGATAGATAGGGTGGACATGGCCTGAGTTGACAGGCACTTGATCCAGCCCAGCGCGCAACTAAGTGCCCTTGATATCATCGATGCACAAATGGGGGACAATCTGCAATAGTTAGCCCGAGAATGTTACTTCACCGAGGCCATCTGTCAAGCGGAACCTTCACGACTCATATCACAACTCGTGGAAAGATGCATCACCTGCACCGAGTCCGCACGAAGACAAGCACCTGGCAACAAGTGAAGACACATTAGGGGAGATGGAGCGATTTCTCTCTCCTCTGTCATAACTTAAATTTTTGCGACTATTGAGATTCTACCTTCTTTGCAGAAATTGTATAAATATACCCCAGAGAGAAATAAACAAGGCTAGACCCTTTTTGAGTTATTTGTAATAGAGTTTTTCATTGAGAGTTAATACAATCAGATCTGGAGATTCTCAATTCCGTCACTTCTGTATCAAAAGTTTGCTTCCTTGTATCTCAATTTTACATTTCAATTCATGTTCATAATTAATGTGATTCGTTGTAATTTAGTACGACCACTACTATAACGAATAAATCTGGGTTTTCTGTAATTTTTTATTGTTTTTCCTCTGCACCAGCTATCGACTGTGTAAGACCAATATGCAGTTTCAGAATTCTAAATATATTCTTTGTTACATAGATTATTTTCTTACATATTTTCCTCTCCCGTTTATGTCGTGAGTTTTCACCAGCTGGAACTTTACTTTGTAAATGGCTTAATGTTTTTCTTTCATCTCACCCCTTTTATAAAAATATGATACAGTTACGGGAACGAGCCTTAGATTTGCATTTATATGTTACTTCCACAACTGTAAATTCTCTTTTATAAAATCAAACTGAGACAAGACTCAATCTTTCTTAACAGTTCTCTTACCAGTACTGTTCCCCCATGACAGTTCCTACACCAACTCAACCTAACGTTGAACTCGGATTATTGAACCAAACGCATATCGGCTTGAACCTCTTCAACACTATCCTTAAAACAGCCACTAACCGGGCTGAGATTGAACAATCATGGGAAGCCATTGAACGTGACATAACTATTTAGGAGCAGTTCGAAGCTAGACAACCCCAACGAAGAAATCTCCCCTAGACTCTTCTCCCAAGGTTGATATTTTCCCTTCTCTTTATCCTAACCACTTTCGGATGCCTTGACACTGTACTTTTGAGCCTTAGTACAGACTGAGGAACAACATCTTTTTGGCGCCGTTGCCGGGGAGCGAAGTTACGAAATCCTTTTCCCTGAGAAAACAACATTTTTTTTCTTTGAAAGTGTTACCCTTTGATAGTGAACAAAGGGTACCCACCATTTAAGGATTTTTGTCTTTCACTTGGCGACTCCACGTAAAAAACAAAATGGCATTTACTTGAAGGAATACCAAACAGAACCTCAGCTTTTGAGTTGATTACGCCAGTTACCGATCCTGAAAATTTTTTGAAGGCGAGAGGCTCTTTCAAGCCTACCGTTGTTGTTTACCAACTTGCAAACCCATCATCGAAGGCCGAGAGTCCTTCCAAACCCTCGACCTTGTTCAGTCCTTACTTTGACGGTAAACATTCAACACCCTGTACCGAAATTGAAAGTGAGATTCATCCAACAGTCCCCTTGATACAGAGGGGAGAGAGCCCTTTTGAAGGTTCGTCGGTTTTTAAAAGACCATCTCATCTGCAGTTAAATTTCTTGACTTCTCCAAATCCTGAAGAGTGTGTTACACACTCGTTCCTCACACTCGTCGGTTTTCCCAATCCCATCTCCTGCAAGTCCGAGGAATCGAATCCTCATGTTCCTTATCCTTCCTCATCCGAGTCTCCTCTTAGCGAAGAAAATATAAAACCCATTTTATTTTTTGAAAACCCCATTTATAACTTTCCACAAACAACGATGGCAGCCGTCAGAGGAGGAGGTGGACGGTTTATAGGAGGAGGGTTTGGAGGAGGTGGAGGAGGAGTTTCTCAAGGGGGAGGTGGAGGTCAAGGGCCTCAAGGAGGAGGTGGAGGTCAAGGGCCCCAACTCCCTCCCGAAGTTTTTGCGAAAGTTGCAGCCTGATATGCTCCTTTAATGTTGCCCGTCCCCCTACATGATCTTCCAGAAAAATATATAAAAAACTTACCCAAGTTGAGCGGGGAAGGAGAGTTGACCGCTGCTGAACATATAAGTCTTTTTGATCAATTCGTAGATTTCTGTGGTGCCGAGAATGAGGATGTATATTCAAGACTCCTTGTCCAAACTTTTGAAGGTCAGGTCCGAACTTGGTTTCAGAGCCTACCAGTAGCTTCTATCCCATCATATTAGGTTTTGGAAGATGCTTTCCTCAGACAATGTGGCGAGCGAAAAGACCATCTCTATTATATGACCGAATTTGGATATTTGAAGAAAAAGAACTCAGAGACAGTCATGGAATTCATTCTGACATTCAACAAACTGTACAATAAAATCCCAGCCGAAGTCAAACCATCTCAACCCACGGCCAAAGTGACTTTCGTCGGAGCTTTCGAGCCGGATTTCGCATTACTTTTGCGAGAACGAAGGGGAGCCTCCTTAAACCGTATGCAGGATGATGTGGTAGAGATATAATCTAACATGATGGCTTAGGGTAAACTTAAGGCTAGAGTAGAGACTGGAAACAGGGATACTAGGCGCTATAGAGAACTAGCTGGCCCTTCAGGGTCCAATAGATCCTCAGATGATAGAGTAGATGATATGGCTAGAGTGATTAAAGAGTTGTCAAATAAAATAACTCGGATGGAAATTGAACAAGCCAAGTCTAACTCTTACCACAAAAAATATTTCAGAAAAATTCAAAACCCTCCTAATCAACAAAGACCAATAAAAAAGGAAGATCAAAAAATACAAGCTCCCTTGAAAAATGAAAATTTTATAGGAGCTAACAATTTTCAAGACTTCAAGGATTCAGATAATGATGTCGCGAACTTCGGTGATGACTATAGTCAACCATATCTGACTCGCTAAGACTACAAAAATTCTCTAAATGTGTCGGAGACACAAGATGAGAGTGAGGAGAGTGATCACGCTAAGAACCACGAATTCTAACCAGAAATTGAGACAATGATATCTGAGTTTCAACCAACATACAACCTGAGATCTAAAAATAAACCTGCCTCGACTTTTCAACCTGGAAAAATCCTTCAGAGGGGTCCAGCTTACAAGCCTCCTTCAGACGAGACCCCACCACCCAACAAAAAAAGGAGAAGAGTGAGCACTCAGAAGTCCGAGGTAGAAAAAGTGGGAACTCAAACACATATGATCGAAACTGTAAAAAAGGATACTGCTCCAAGTAAGACCATGAATGATAAATCTGTCCAGACGAATAAGTCAGAAAGAAAGAATTCGAAAGTCTCAACTGGACAAACAGACAAAGTAAACAGATATTTTAATTTTGAAAGTGAGTTAAACAAAATTAAGATATCGATACCTTTGGTGGAATTAGTGAAAAACCCTGTTTATCGCAAACAAATTACCAAAATGATAGGCGTCTCTGAACTTGAAAGCCAAGCTGATGTTATAAACTTGGAAGATGATAGACCTATTATCACCTTTGGTCCTCACTTTGAAGGGTCTAAAGACAACATCACTCTCTTCTATATCACTTTGAATATACATGATCAGTTGTTGCATAATTGTATGTTAGACTCCGGAGCTTCTCATAATGTTATGCCCAAGATTATAATGGAAAAGCTAGGTCTCCAGATCACAAGACCCTATGGAAATCTGTACTCTTTTGATTCGAGGAAGGTTAAATGCATGGGGATGATAAAGGATCTGGTAGTTACTCTAGCACAGGTCCCCATTAAAAGTATCTTGATGGATGTGGTTATCACTGATATCCCCCCTAAGTACGATATGTTGTTATATAGGTCATGGGAGGCCAAGTTGGGAGGTTCCCTTCAGTTAGACATGTCTTACGCCACAATCCCTGTGTTCGGGGGTCAGTTCACTCGTTTATATAGAGAGACAAGATTAGCAAACACGGTCAGTGACCCTCAAAACCCGCACAACTTCCCCATTTACATCGCAGACCAAGATCTGGGAAACTGCATCTTGTCTTTTGATGATGGTCTGGATGGTTTCTTAGAAGAAATCGATACAAATCAAGAAGAATAAGGCCCCTTGACAGAAGAGATGTGTAATACTGGTGTATGGAAAATGCATTTCGATGGTGCTTCGTCTTCTGAAGGAGATGGTGCTAGGGTACTTTTGGTAGCTCCTGAAGGTAAGTTCATTATTCCTTTCTCCTATCATTTGCAGTGGGGCATAGATTACACCAATAACGTGTGCGAGTATGAAGCATTGATCTTAGGATTAGAGGCTGCCAAAAAGTTAAATATAAAAAACTTGGAGGTATACGGTGACGCGGAATTGATAGTAAGATAGGTGAACTGACAGTACCTAGCCAGGCATCCCAGACTATGAGCGTATAGAAATTGTACTTGGGATCTCATCGAAAAAAATTTCTCATCTATAAATATCCATTTTATCCCTCGCACTGAGAATCTACATGCTGATGTGTTGGCTAAGGCAGCTTCAACCTTTTCTCCTCCCATGGCCTTCAAACTGAAATATCATATCGAAATCAGATATAAGCCTTCCATACCAGACAATGTCCGACACTGGAAAGTCTTTGAAGATGATGAACAGATTAAGAAATTCCTTACAGCAGTAGGTAAATTCTCAAAGACTCACACTGACCAAGAAAACCAGAATGATTCCATGTGGATCATGCAAGAAGGAGAGGAACCTGAAGTTTTCCGAGAAAAAAATGCAGATCATCGTATGCTGGTCCTTAAAAGCAATCAGATTCCCAAAGGATTGATTCCTTTGGAAATACTTTTTGATCAGAACGATGTACCCGTAAAAGCCACTTTGCAGCCCCATCCAGAAGAGGTGGAGGACTGCGATATAGGGACCGAAAAAGAACACCGAATGGTAAAACTATCGAAATTCCTCCCTCCTAAAACAAAAATGAAGTACCAAGACTTTCTTAGGCAATACAACGATGGTTTCACCTGGTCCTATGATGAATTGAAAACATATGATACTTCCATTATTGATCACAAGATACCTCTAAAGCCCGGGGTCAAACCGTTTAGGAAAAAGATTAGGCAAATTAACCCCATTCTATTACCCGTGATAGAAAATGAAGTCAAAAAACTCTTGGATGCAAATATAATCATACCTTTGAGATACTCGGACTGGGTAGCTAACCTAGTTCCAGTCAGGAAAAAGAACAGGGAAATCAGACTATGTGTGGATTTCCAAAACGTAAAAAAATCGTCTCTCAAAGATAATTACCCGCTTCCCAAGATGGACCACATTTTAGAAAAGTTTGTTGGAGCTAATCGAATGTCAATGATAGATGGCCTCTCTGGTTATAATCAGATCGCTATGAGTGAACAGGACAAGGAAAAAACTGCATTCACCACGCCCTGGGGTACTTTCATGTATGTCAAAATGCCTTTTGGTTTGATGAATGCAGGGGCCACTTTCCAGCGAGCTATGGACATCACTTTCATGGGAGAAAGGGACAAGTTCATAGTCATTTACCTTGATGATCTGACATTTTTTACTAAAACTAACAAAGAACATTTGATGCATCTAAAACAGACGTTCGAAAAGTGCCGCAGGTTTGGTCTATCCCTGAATCCAAAGAAATCTCATTTTGCTATGCGGGAAGGTAAGCTTCTAGGCCATGTCATATCTAAGGAAGGAATCAGAGTTTCTCCTAAGAGGATTGAAGTGATAGATACTATCGCTATCCTGATAAATATAAAAGAAATTCAATCATTCTTAGGTAAGATAAATTTTCTGCGAAGGTTTATTCCAAATTTCGCTGCGATTGTCGAATTGATTACAGGAATGTTGAAGAAGGACAGTGGGGTAAAATAGATCGTCGAGGCTAGGTCATATTTCATGCACATTAAAAAAGTTATAAGCGAGGCACCTTTACTAGCAAGTACGGATTATCTGAAGGATTTCCTCATCTTCTCTTTTGCTTCTAAACATACCATCGCAGCGGTACTCTTGCAGAAAAATGAAGAGGGGTTCGAACAACCGATAGCATTTTTTAGCAAAAGCATCAGAGATGCAGAACTGAAATATAACATAATGGAAAAACAAGCATACGCAATGGTAAAAGCATTGAAGGCATTTAGAACTTATGTGCTACATTCAAAAATAATCGCGTATGTACCTACCAGTTCTGTAAAAGACATACTGGTGCAGCCGGACAATGATGGAAGAAGAGGGAGATGGCTCGCTAAAATACAAGAGTTCGATCTGGAAGTCAAGCCGACTAAATTGATAAAGGGGTAGGGTTTGGCCAAACTCTTGGCTAAGTCGAACCTTAGAGCTCTTGATATTAATTGCCTGCACGAAGAAGATGGAGACACACACCTACCCGAGCCGGATGACCAGACAGATCCAAAAACGATCGAGGAAAAGTTCATATCGTCGGGCTGGTATAAAGACATCATGTTCTACTTGTTGAACCTAAAGTTCCCAGATGGACTATCATCAACCAAATGCAGAACTTTAAAACTCCATGCTGTAAAATACTGCATCGTCGAAAACCAACTGTACTGGAAGGACCCACTCGGTTTCCTACTAGTCTGTTTGGTCGAGTCGGAAACTCCTCAGGTTATAGAGTAATTTCATGAAGGAATCTATGGAGGACACCATGCATGGAGAGCCATGGCTTACAAGATCTTCAGGGCAGGCTACTATTGGCCGAAACTATTTTCAGACATAAATGCAAAGTACGCGCGTGCGACCCTTGTCAAATATTCGCTAGGAAGCAGAAACTCCCTGCACTACCACTCGTTCCAGTCAAAATGGAAGCTCCATTTCAACAATGGGGTCTGGATTTCATAGGTGAGATCAATCCTCATTCCAGTGCTCAGCATAGGTGGATCTTAACAGCCACAAATTATTTTACAAAGTGGGTGGAAGCCATTCCAACCAAGCAGGCAACTGACTCAGTGGTAATCAACTTCTTGGAGGAAAATATTTTGTCGAGATTCGGTTGTCCCCTAAATATAGTTATTGACAATGCCCAATCATTTAAGTCTATGGCTATGATCAGTTTTTGTCATAAATACAACATCATTCTCGGACATTCCACTGCATACTACTCCCAAGGGAACGGGTTGGCCGAGTCGTCAAATAAGAGCATGGTAAACATTATCAAGAAAGTATTGGATGAGAATAAGATGTCTTTGCATGTACATTTAAAATACGCATTGTGGGAAAACCGCATAATCACGAAAAGATCTATCAGTGTTTCTCCTTTTCAAATGGTCTATGGGACAGATGTCGTTCTACCCATAAACCTGGCGCTACCGGTAATGAAATTGTGGCAAGACCAAAACGAAGAACCCAATCCTGTGACCAGGAGAATAAATCAATTGATTGAGGTCCAACAGCAGAGAACTGAGATTGATGAAAAGATGTAGCGGTACCAAGATGACATGAAAGCACTATTCAACTGAAAAGCGAAGGATCGAGAATTCTCTCCAGGTGATTTGGTGCTAAGATGGGATGCAAGAACGGAAGAGGCAGCAAAGCATAGTAAATTCGACCACCTCTGGTATGGCCCGTTCAGGGTTTCGGCTCCAGTAGGAGAAAATTATTTCCTACTGGAAAACATCGACGGAGAAGTCCTCAGGGCCCCTGTCAACGGGCGATATCTGAATCACTACATGACATAGCAGTCGCCATTTTTTCAAAAAAATAAATAAATATATAAATAAAAAATAAAAAATAATAAAATAATAAAATCTTTGTTTGTATATACAGGTAATTTTATTTTCCTTTAGACTTTCTGTTTTCTTCTGTTCATAATTTTTAGACATATTTTGAATAAAGTTCATATTTTCTTTTTGCAGGATTCCAGCCGCTTACGAGCTAGCAGGAGGAGTAATTCGCAAAGCAGTACCAGAAATAAATCGGCAATGAAACAAGTGATACCCAAAAAGTAGTTTCGTAGTGCACAAAGGAATTGGAAAGAAAGGTAAAGGTGGGTTTTCTCAATACACATGTTGTCAAAGATTGTCAAAATTAAATCAAGGTAACATCGTTCAGATTGCAGTAATGGCTAAATTGTTAAATAACAGGGTTATTGCTTGGCTTGGTAACCTTTGATTTAAATCGGTTTGAATGATACACTAAAACTAAGAAAAGTCAATCGAAAGTAGCCATCCCCTACGACATATACAAGAGCCAGTCTCGAACTATTTTGACCTTCTACTTTTTTGATCAATGAATCAATGCCTTGTATCCTGCCTATTTCTAGATCTAACTTTTGACAAAGCCGCCATCTTTTCTTTTCATTACGAAGGAATAAAAGTTTTCGTTTTTAGCCTCTTGAGTATCGAAACAGATTGTAAAAGGAAAGCAGGTCTCCACAACTACTTGATCCCCTGCTAAGCAAAGGAACGTTTAGAGCGATCCCAACTTTCCTATATTTCTCAACAGCTTCGGAAGAATCAAAGCTTGCTCAACAGGATGCCCCTTAAAAAAATTATTTTCCCCTGTCTCCCTAAGAACGAAGGTGTTGTGAAGGTCAAGGGAAGATTGATACCGAGTAATCAAAGTAAGTTGATAGACCTCTGATGCAAAAATATTCCACAGACATCAGCCCTGATATAAACTGATTGCCCCCATCTTCGCGCTCAAAAAATGACTTATAAGACGGGTGGTGAAAGGAAATTCAAAAATGATTGCCCCCACCTAGTCCAAAAAAAATGATGAAAGGAAATTCAGAAATGATTTCCATCGTCTTAGCATTTAAATGCATAAACAATTTCCGAGGTGGTGAAAGGAAATTTAGTAAAAGGGGCCAGATAACTTCACCGGGCTACTAAACAGGCTCACTGGCAGTGAAGCAATGTCTGAGATATCTGTAAGGATGTTATACATGAATATCACTCTACTCTGGTAACCAATACTTCCTAAAAACCTGATCTACATCTCAAATTCAGACGGGACTTCCCTGTTTTAAAAATATATAACCTCATCCTTTCGATGCAAGCCGAGAGCCACAAGATCTGTTGAGTCCCCTAGGGTCATTTCGACTGTCTTAAAACATCCCCAAAGTTAGTATTGGGAAAGGGAAAATTGTGAAAGGGACTACAACTATGTTTGAAAAGAGTATCTGATTTTGAAAAAAACTTCTCGAGGTAAAAACGAAGTTTTTTCCCCCTTTAGATCCTTTTTTCCTTGAATTTTTTCTGCTTGTTTTAGCTTATGACTCCATTTACCCAATATTGGCACATGGTCTACTGTTCTTCCCGCCTCACAGGAAGGAAGGATCCCTAGTTGGAGCCTATGTTGGAGCCGCCCTTGTTTTATTTTTTACCCTTCACAATTCTCAATTTTTTATGCTTGAAATCTAGAGATGGCCTTTTGATTTTTCCCCCGAGACTATGAAAATCCTGTAACCTTGTCATTTAAACAAGGATGCCTTTTCTACTCTCAAAACAAGTCAACTTTCATAAGGATGCTCGAATCCTTTGTTTTACTTCGGGATATCGCAAATCGGACACTTTAATCCTTGAGTTCACACACCCCGAGTCGCGAAAGGGTGAACTCATATTGAATTTTCACTCAGGACAGTAACCAAGGTAAAATCTTTAACTCAGTGCTTAGACGTCATCAGGGTTTCACGCCTCGGCGTTCGCCAAGTTCAAATTTCTATTTTTACAGCCCTAGGGGCCGAGAGCACGAGTTTCTTTCGGGCTAACCCTGGTAAAAAACTAAAGGCAAAAAGGCTAACCATGGTCAAAGTTGGTTCTCGGTGATTCGCCACTCGACACTATCTTTTCAAAAGTTACGGCGCCTAAAACCCCGACTCACGAAGTCGCGATGTAATTATGACATGATTAATTAGTCGCCTAAGCTAATATTTTCTTCCCCTTAATTGAGTCTTAATTATTGCCATCTCACAGTTTCGCGACTCGGCTTACTAGTCTCCCAAAAACTTGCCTTCGAAGTTTTGAGTTGTGATATGGCAAATAAATGGATTATAAACTTAATGATGCTCCAAATCGCGATTACTATTAATTAAGACAAAATCGGTCCTCGCGATCTCGCGAGTTGGGGACTCAAAATGTTAAAAGAAAATCCACAAAGTAGCGAACAACGAGGAATTGATGAAAGGTGGTAAAATTTGATAATTTAAGATAAGGAAAGATATATCCCGCGCTCCAAGGCTTGCATGTTTCCCAAGGTAGCCATCTCTCTCCCTACTCTGACTGATTGTCAAACTGCCAAAACTTGATGACATTAATGGAGAATTAGGGTGAATCCATGAATATAAGATTGGATTTTACACAATAAATTTGTTTCTAATCATGATTTGACAGACTTATTTTGAAAGGTACCATTTTTTCAAATATATGCAAGAGTTGCGTTTCATTATGCATTTTTCATAGCACGCAGAGCTCGTCAATTCCGAGTGAACTAATTTCTGCATGTATACGCAGTTCTACCATGGAAGGGCGAAAACGCAAGCTTCAGCTATGGCTCCAAGGAAAGCAGCAAAGGCGAATGTCGAGGTTACAGGGCAAGGCTCAGATAATATTTTCGACACTTCTCCCTGGAGTGTCGACTTGGTCCCTAGCTGGTCGTTTGTTTCAGATATTCTGCAATCTGAGTTGGTGAATTATTCAGACTCCGACGACAATGAAAGGGACGACCTGAATACCAAATACAAGATAGTTGTGCAATCCGGAATGCACCGGGTAGCAACCAAACCATGGTTTCTCCCGTATTATGATATGATCCAATGGCCGTTGGACCACATAGACCTACCCGCCAGAACTATCATGAATGACCAACGAGTCACGATCGAGACTTTTAGACGGGAGCACATCCAAACCATGTATAAGCTCCCGACAACATCTGAATACACGTATGGTGCTGAATTCCTGGAGGAATTCAAAGAGAAGGAGTGCACTCAATATGAAAAAACCATGCCCGTTTTGATAGAGGATTGGGTTTCGCGCTCCGCGAAATTCAGAGAAAATGACCAAGGCGTTTATTCAATCTCTTCGCTGGAGCCACAGTATAAGTATGTGGCAATGATGACATGCTGACTATTCGGAAGAGAGGACACATCACATTTCTACATTGCGTGGGTTCCTCTCATGTTTCGGGTCGTAGAAGGTTGCTTGTTCAATTGGGAAAAGATACTCTTGGACAGTTTGGCCAACCAGGTCACAGAGTATTGGGAGTAGAAGGCAAGCAAGAGACCATCCTCCTTTTTCATGTCTGCATATATTATGGATGTAGTATGTTCCATGACACCATTCCCTTTGATGAGCTGGGCTTGGAACCCAGCCCAAGAAAAACCTGTGCATGAGTATCACGACAAGTTGTGGGAGAATAAAGTGGACAAATTCATTTACGAAATTTTCAACTGGGTGATGGTTCCCCTGCACATCGCAATTTTTGGTCACCCGCCACCTCAGATCTCAGACAACATTGTTGCAAGTCTGAGTGGTATAGCACACTGGTATGTGGAAGAAGAGTTTTCCTACTTTATAGTGTTCGGAGCTGTTGTTCCCCCACTTGCACTACCACTGTTCATCCCCGAAAAGCTAGCGGGTTGAGTAAAAAACTCAAAGCATCTTCAAAGAAGGTGTGGTCATTTTTCCCCGTTCAGCTAAATTCTTATTCTTTATTGGATTTCGAGCATGCCAAGGCTGAGGCTGCAGCCCTGGAAGACCTGAGTTTGGTCTCCATCGAGTATAAAAAACATGACCCTCAGAAAATTGTGAGCAACCATTTAGCTAATTGTGGGTTGAAGAGGTTTGAACATGAGTTTTCACCTCCAGGCGACATTTTTCGAGGGGCGAGGTCTTATGAGGAAGTGCTAGCTCGGATCCGATCTTTAGCACCCGAAGACACAACCTTTGTATTGAAATTTTAAGAACATAGACGATGTTGTTTTCCCGCTATGTTGCGAGGAGTGAGCCCGGGCATTTCTGAGACAGAACCGAAGGATACTGAAGGCCCCAAAGATGCAACTCCCAGCTCAGGAAGAAAACAAAGAAGCCCGAAGCAGAGGCACAGAATCCAACCCCGCCAAAGAGACTGAACCCAGAAATGGAGATGAAGACCCCTGAACCTCCGAAGAAGTAGGACTCGGTCGTCACCCCAGGAAAGGCAGCGAGACAAATCGGGGAACCCATCACTTCTGTCACCCCCTTGCAGTCGACACAAGGAAATATAGAAGAAGGATGGATTTTCGATGAGGAACTAAGGCCTATTAGAGCAGAAGAACTTCCTCCAAATGAGTTCTTCTTTGACAAAAAGAGAAAAGCGGTGGTGAAAAGGGAATTCTACCAGGAGGGAGAATCAACTGCTAAAAAGTTCAAGGTTATGACCGATGGAAAGAACAAAAAGAATGAACAATTCACCATGGAGATCGTAGGAATGCTAGGAGCGTATGTATCGGCGAATCAATTTTCATTCGAATTGTTGAAAAACTAGCTCAAAAGAAAAAATCGCCTGATCAAGACTCTTGAAGGCAGAGTATCTTTGGCCACAGAAAATGCTAAAGGTTAGGTGAGCGGGGAGATAGAATTGGCCTGACTAGCTGATAGAAATGAAATAGAAGTGCTCAAAGCCAAGCTAGAGCAAGCACATCTAGTGATCTGAGATGGTCAGATACAGGAAGGTCAACAGAGGACTATGATCACAGATCTGCAAGCTCAGGTAGAGATCGTTGAAAGTAGGGCGATCGATGTCGAGGGGTTTAAATCCCAAGCAATTGAGATTCAGAGCAGGATCTCTTCTGCACAACAGAGTTTGCTAGCCAAAGTGGGAGTGATTCGAGAGGATTTCCTGTTGATGCATCAGGTTTCTGAGAACCTGACTATCAGAGAAAGGGATGAAGGAGCGGATTGGATCGCCTTCGAGGAGGCGGTGATAGCCACGAACAATAGAGTTTCGGCAGGTTCTCCCGTATTCGATCTCCCAGAACAAACTAGAGGTAACATTATGTTGAAGGATTGGGAGCATAACATTTCCCTGGGAAAGAAACAAGCCCAAAAAGTGACCAAGTCGTTATAAGAAGCCTTCAATTCTATAGATGGTGAGTTGTTGGATATGAACAACCGAGGCGACGAGGAAACTTTAATGCAAATGAATATAGAATAGATCTCACTCGATCTAAAAGAGAAAGATGAGAGAGATTCGACCGATATCTCTCAGATATATAGGGTGGACATGGCCCGAGTTGACAGGCACTTGATCCAGCCCAGCGTGCAACTAAGTGCCCTTGATATCATTGATGCACAAATGGGGGACACGCTACAACAGTTAGCCCGAGAATGTTACTTCTCCGAGGCCAGCTGTCAAGCGGAACCGTCACGGCTCGTATCGCAACTCGTGGAAAGATGCATCACCTGCACCGAGTCCGCACGAAGACAAGCACCTGGAAACAAGTGAAGACACATTAGGGGAGATTGAGTGATTGCTCTCTCCTCTGTCATAATTGAAATTTTTGCAACTATTGAGATTCTACCTGCTTTGCAGAAATTGTATAAATATACCCCAGAGAGAAATAAACAAGGCTGGACCCTTTTTGGGTTATTTGTAATAGAGTTTTGCATTGAGAGTTAATACAAGTAGATCTGGAGATTCTCAATTCTATCACTTATGTATCACAAGTTTGATTCCTTGTATCTCATTTTTACATTTCAATTCATGTTCATAATTAATGTGCTTCGTTGTAATTTAGTATGACCACTACTATAACGAATGAATCTGAGTTTTCTGTAATTGTTTATCGCCTTTCCTCTGCACCAGCTATCAGCTGTGTAAGACCAAACTGTAGTTTCGGAATTCTACATATATTCTTTGTTACATTGATTATTTTCTTACATATTTTCCTCTCCCGTTTATGTCGTGAGTTTTCACCAGCTAGAACTTTTCTTTGTAAATGGCTTAATGTTTTTATTTCATCTCACCCCTTTTATAAAAATATGATACAGTTACGGGAATGATCCTTAGATTTTCATTTATATGTTACTTCTGCAACTATAAGTTCTCTTTTATAAATTCAAACTGAGACAACACTCAATCTTTCTTAATAGTTCTCTTACCAGTATTGTTCCCCCATGACAGTTCCTACACCAACTCAACCTAATGTTGAACCCATATTATTGAACCAAACACATATCGCCTTCAACCTCTTCAACACTATCCTTAAAACAACCACTAACCTGGCCGAGCTTGAACAATCATGGTCAGCCATTGAACGTGACATAACTATTCAGGAGCAGTTTGAAGCCAAACAACCCCAATGAAGAAATATCCCCTAGAATCTTCTCCGAAGGTTGATATTTTCCCTTCTCCTTATCCTAACCACTTTCAGATGCCTTGAAACTGTACTTTTGAGCCTTAGTACAGACTCAGGAACAACACCCTCCACCTCTGTCTCTTTGTCTCTCCCTCTCTCTCTTTCTCACTATCCCTCCCTCTCTCTCTCTCTCCCAATATCCCTTGCTCTCTCCCCCCCTCCCTCTTTCCCCCTCCATCTATAT
>JZKD02S2208665.1:17095-27250 GCA_000966675.3 Picea glauca
AAACCAAGTCTATTATGACACATGGAAACCAACTATATTATTACACATGGTAGCTAATGATACTATGACATGTGGAATCCTATAATAATGTGGCATGTGGGCTATGATTGGGTGTTAACTTGTCACTGATTAGGTGATGACTAGATGCTTACTAGGGGATGACCGGGCATTTATCGAGAATCAAAATTTTTATTAACTTATGAAATTTCCAAAGTCATGAAACCTACACCAAAGTCTCCATAGTTTCTTTTGTTCCACATGAGGACTATGGTAAAATTTTAATTATAAAATCTTAACAAATCATCTCCACAATGCATGTGGGATGGATTATTTTTAAAGAAGAGAATTTTAATCAATGGCTAGGATTGATCCACAAAATTGGATGGATGACAACTAGTGATGAACTTCTGTAGGTCATAAATTGATAATTGGGCATTGGTTTTGGAAAAAATATACCTTGTTAGAAAGTTAATTCGATGAGGAATACATTGGAAAAGGTTTCAAGAGGTTAAGTTGGTCATAAATATCTCATAAATTGAAAGAATATTCAGCTATGTTTTCATTGTCTGTTGATAAATTTACTTGGAACCTCAACTTCCCGAGCTTATAACTTGAGATACAAAACTCCAAATTGTGCTCAAGAGGACTATTTGAAAATAATATATGATGAATATTTCATCTAAAATGTTTTCCATGGATCAGAGATAAAAAATAATGCTTAAAAAATAAAACACATTCCACTTTTGTTAAACGATTTCAACTTGAAAACAATGAAAATAAATATTATTAAATAAAATTTATTAAAGGAACAAGTGGGCCCTACTTGGAGGAATGAATTTCAATGACATAATTCCTTAATGAGAATTCAAAAAAGTAAAAATTAAAAGTGGTTTACTCCAAAAATGAATTGTGGAAAGTTCTAGAAAGACAAACCCTAACTAATTCAAGAGCATTGAGAGAGAATTTTAAAAGGGCAAGAGAAGGCACCACCAAATGTTGGAAGTTAGAAGTTTCTATAGTGGTGAAGAGGTTGCAAAAGCAAAGCTCCATCTTTCTGAGATTTAGTGGAATTCTTGATAAAACTTGTCTCTTTACTTCTTCCTCTTTTATATTTTTTTCCATCGAATCTTCCATGAATTTATGTAAAACACGGATATTTGGGTCTGAGCAATTATTTCTCTAGAAATATTTTGTTATATTGTAATATTTCGGGTCCAAAGAAGCATGATTTCCACTTGTAAAAAGGAGAGGCGGTTTATTTTAGTTTATGTGATTTTCATTGGAATATTTTGAAGTTGTTTAAGTTCTATTTTTCTAGACACTATTGAACTTATCATATTGGGTTATTGTTATAAATTTTTCCCGCAAAGAACTATTTCGGCGCACTACATTAGTGATTTCTCATACACTGAGTTAAAATCATGTGATTTGAAATGTATTTCCTATCAAAATCGGTTTTGGGTTGTAATGAAGTCATCATTTAAAGTTGTTTGAAAACCTATCCATTTCTTCATCTTGCAAAATTCATAGTAGATTCCAAGTTCAGTTTATCTTACAAGAAATAAATAATATTTGTTGAAGGGAGACTCTAAAACCTTGTATACACAAATCTCCGCTGACACACTTCATCCATTATTTTATTTAAATGAATTGATGTATATTTGTATAACTGTATATAAGTATTGATACATTTTTATATACAAGATTTATCTGAAGATCTTTCAGGGTTTTCTATTTACAATTCACCCTTTACATTCATTGTAGAACCATACAAAGAATCTTTCGACATTTCAGCCAAACAGGAGTACCACCTCTATAAAAAATTAGGATAATTCATATCCTCGTGAAGTTGTTGTTTGGATATTGACCAATCTAAACATCAAAATTTTTGGTGACTCTATTGGAAAATGATTTTTTTTCAAGAAATCTGATACTTTATAGGATCATATATTATTGGAAGACTAGAAGTTGTCTAGTTGAAGTTTTGAAAGGAGATCTAGATATTGATTCAACATGAACTGGGTTCTTGAAAACCTTGTTCAAGGAGCACTTAATGTCCTTGAACATATATTGTTTAGATTCCAGTCACAAATATGTTTTGACAACTTTCGTAGAACCAAAGAACAATTCAACATTTGTGAGGATGATCTCCCTGGTGACTCCATCATTGAAACTCTATATTTTGAAGAAAAATTCCTTGGTGACTCCACCAAAAAGATTCAATAATTTTAGGAATATCTATATAAATATTCCTATGAGGAGTTTCTTTCATGTGTTGAAGATATTTTTCCTTCCCCTTCAAGCCCAACAAAAATTGTTTAATTTCAAAAACAGGAGAAGGTACCCAAAGAAAGAAATTGTTTCACAGAAGTCCATTCAATTTGCAAGAAGAAGTTCATCCCTTTCCAGATATTTCCATGGACAAGTTTCCCATGTTCTTTGGAAACGCTTTAGAATATGCATAAAAAATTTGATATTATTTCCCAGTTGTTTATCTTGACTCTAAAGGAAAATGTTGGTGAATAGTTTTATTCATTGATTCCCAGAACCATCTCTAGTTGGGATGTATTAGAAAATTTGTTTGCCGAACAATATTTCCCAAGGAAAGATCCATATTCTCTTTTCTTGAAATCCATTGAAAACAAAATGAATGAGCAAGAGATGGTCAAAGATTTCATTTTCAGATTTATGAAATTTCTTCATGCAATTCCTCAAGAAATGTTCCCAAATGATGTTATCATTTTTAGTTTTTATGAGAATTCCTTGTCTGTGAATCTAAGATTTTTATTGAAGAAAGAAAGAAAATGTAGTTGTAAAGAGTTAATGCAGTGAGATCAAGTCACTGAAAGAAACATTCATGAAATCCGTGCTAGTTTATTAAATTCCCCAATAATTTTCCAAGACAATAGAGGAATGAATTTAGAAGAAAGACTTGATGAAAGATGTGAACTCTTTTTTTCTTCAGATCTTGTTCTTGAAATAGAAAATGAGAACCACAAAGTTTCAATTCAAGAAGGATACCATTCTCTACCTTCTCCATTGGAGGGAAATTTCAACCTCTAATGTGTTCAATTTGAAAGTGATGATCATAATGAAGTTAAAAATGAATTTAAAGAAGATCCACTTGATGTGTACAAGGATTTCATTCAATATAATCATGATGAATATTTTTTAGAATATCCTAAAATATCACAACCAACTTATACCAAGCCATAAGAAGAACGTTTACATTGGATAAATAGTAGTATTTGTTGGGCCCTTCATTTTTGAGAAAAGAATTGCACAAGTGTTGGTCGTGCAACCTCCATCAGAGGCCGGAAGGAAGAATAACAGAAAAAAGTTGTGGAAGCCAATGCAACACCAACTAAATAACAAAATATAGGACATAATATAATTGTAAAAGGGTTTTTTATTGAAAAAGTGTGTGTTAGTCGGTTCAGTCGGGGGATGAGTTCGCTCGTTCATTTTGGTAATTTTCTAATATTGTTAGGTCGAATAGAATCTATCAGAGTTATGTATGTGGGCATTGCCCAAGGTTTTCTATGGTAAATAAAGAAGAGTAGAGTCAGTAATGAATGCAACCTGCTGGCTGGGAAATCAGGACTCTGTGGTCGAGAGCCGGAGCCAAGAATCTAGACTGTACTTTCTATGTAATGTTGAGGTTGTAATGTAAGAAAGATCTTTAATGAAGATATAAATAAGGGTTAAATTTTCAAATCGTATGTTTCCTTACATTGTTGCTTATGCATTTCAGCCTTCATGTATAGCTTATGAGTTACAATTGTTTCTCTTACAGTTAACTGATGCTCACAATACCAGTAGGTTTGGTTCTCACATTTAGGTGTTTCTGATCTGATAATGTTGATTGTGAAGGACTAAAGTAAGTTCTGAACACTCTATGGATCTTTTGTAGTCTTCTCCATACCCTTCCCTATCTGTCTGTCTCAGCAGCGCTTTGGGTGAGACTTCTTCTATTTGGAGGAGATGAAAATGCCAATGCTCTAGAATACATGGTGCCTTTTGTTGGTAACTTGAGAAGGACCGTGGTCTGAACAAACTCGCACCAACAAAATGGTTTTGTTTCCAAGACCCGTATTAAAAGGGAACCTATAGGAAGAATGTTGTCGTCGATCCATAGATCTGGCATCGATCAATGGTGGGAAAGAAAATGTAACTCCTTCATATGGAAAGAAGTGGAACTAAGAAGAAAATCAGTGGGAGTCACTTGGGAAGCGATCTTTTACTCAGAAAGATCAAGCGACCAGTACGAAATTTTCTGGGTTAAATTCCCGGAAGAATTTTTTCACTAGATCAAGAGACTCCAAGAAGCTCCATAGTTCCATGGACGGATCAAGAAGATATACACTTGGGATACTGACAAGATATAAGCACTCCAGAGGATGGACTGTCCAGTCATGAGGACCTTAGATTTTTGGGTTACCACCACGATAAAAGGATACATAATTGAATTTGCAGCTGAGAACCACCAGTCTTTCTCGTGAGGAGAGGATATTTTCAAGAAATGCGCAAGGGGAAGACTTGTAAGAGAGATCCCCCTGTGGATTAAAGCTTTCTTGGTGGAGAAAGGGATGTTGATTATGTCCCTGACCGAGATGGCAGCGTAAACACCCTCGCTTAGTGTAGGGTGAGATGGGGTGAGAGTCATGGCATGAAGAGAGGGGAAGGATTCTTTGACAAATGGGGGGGAAACAACAAGAAATGGATTCAAGAGATGAGCAAGCCTTGAAGAGAGTCGTCATAGTTGAGAAGTGGTGGCGCGGAAAAATCAAGAAAGCAACAAGACAGTCTGAAAAGTTGAGAAAATAAGGAGGATCGGGAGAGATATAAGGAAGACAGACAGAAGAACTACAAAGGATGAGAAGACATGAACGACTGGTCAGTCAAAGGTTAAATGAGAGAGAAGCAAGGAGAGAGAGAAGTCCCCAGGAGGTGGGACGAGAAGGAGGAAGCATGAATATAAGAGAGGAGGAAACTGGCATGAATCTTTAAGGAGAAAGAGAATATTCAACCCCAATAACAGGAGAGATCGGGAATCCAGATGAAGAGATCATCCCAATGGAAGCTAACGAGACCCCCCATATCAAAGAAATATGCCCCGAATCTAGTGGTGCCAGCCCCGAATCACCCATACCCCAAGTTCCCTCAATACAAGCAGTAAGTTCTATACTACCTGGTCATACAAGTTTTGTTTCAATACAATTAGTTAACCAATTGCAGCTAGGAAGTGCGAGTACAGGGAGGATAGTGGGATCCCCTGGTAAATCACAAGCAGGACCATTAGGGTTCACATTGATATGAACAACAAGATCAACAATGGCCAGCCATGTAGGAGGATCGATTGCTCGATACCCAGAATTTTGGGGTAAGGGAGATGAAGACATTGAACAACATTGGTTATTGTGCGAAGCCATCTGGAGATCCAGAGGGACACCAAATGTGAACAAGTTGGTCAAATTCCAGACTACCCTAAAAGGTTGCACTCTCAAATGGTACATGAAAACCATTGAACCAAGAGTGTCAGGGATGCAAGGTCAAGCGTTCACCCTTGGCCAGGTATGGACAAGGTTTATAGTAGAGTTTAAACTTCTCCGGTCAGAACAACAAGCTTTGTCTGAGTTGCACGAAATCCAACAAAGAGAAGGTGAATCATCCTGGGAATACATCTAAAATTTAAAAGACACCATAGGGAGGTTGGCACACCCAATCCACGAAGAACATCAAAGGGAATGGTACATTCAAGGGCTACTACCTCTGACTCAGATTCCGCTAACACAACAACAGATAGCCACGTTGACAGATGCCTTGGAACAATCGATGAAGATTGAAGCCATGGAGGGATACCCTGGAATCTTGAGAGTAACTCGAATCCCAATAGATGTGAATCTAGCACAACTACAAGGACAAATCTCATCCCTTACAAAAAATATTCAAGAACTGACAGTAGCCAGACCAGGACGACCATAGGTTTGGTGCACTGGATGCTATACGGAAGATCATTTGGTGAATGAATGCCCACAAGGGAGAGGGTTGGGACCTCCACAGAATATGATGGAAACCCCAGCAGGACCCACAGGAGGAGTTGTGCAAGTATCGATGAACCCACCATTTCACCATCCTGCCCCATATCATGCGTTTCTAGGAGGCCAAGCAGCACTGATGGTGGTGTATTGTGAGATCTGTCGAAACCACGGGAATGGAACATGACAATGCCCCATCATGCAAAAATATTCAACGGTACCAAATACAGTCCATTTTGAGTTCTGCACATATACCACGCATGCTACCAACCAATGTAGGGCATTGGATGCACTGACAGATAGGCTAGCCTGAACAACATCCAGAGTAAGCGAAACACCTCAGGGACCAGGATGAGGCCAAGGAGGTGGATATAGTGGATATTTCAGAGGAGGAATACCTAGAGAAAGAGGACCAAGAAGATGTTATAACTATGATGAACAAGGTCACTTGTCTAGAGACTGTCCTCACCCAAGGTGGCCATGATGTTCTCATTGCAGAACCAATGGACACGCAACTGAAGACTACTCGGAGATAATTGCAAAATGGGAAGACAAGGTAAGGCAAAGAGGAACTAACCTAGTTAGTTCAGAGATCAAGAGGATTTCTAAAGTACAACTATTGAATCTTAACATCATCACTCGAGGAGGCGTGAGGACAGGAGCTGATGTTGATTCTCTACCTCAGATTCAGAAGGAGACACCTATGGGAGACATGTATGACCCCCTAAAACAAAAATTGTTCTTTAAGGATGCCATAGAAGTCTTCTAGAGTATTCCTAGTTGTGAGACACAAGAGAACCCCCCTCAGTTGGTCATATACCCTAAGATAGCACAAGTACCTGCGTCACCCCCTGTACCTAGAAACTACACAGGCATACCAACACAACCTGAGCAACATCAAAAGCCAGTCGACCTCTGGTTTCAATTATTCTCTGACATTCTAGGGAATGATCAACTGACATAGAAGTTATGCAATGCATTGTACCTAGTCTTAAGGAATGAAGGAACCTTAGAAGCAAATATTAGGGCTAACCTCCCTGATAAGAGTACTCAGAGGGTGAAATGAAGAAAAGTGAGAACTGGAAAATAATTTCGACTAATAGCCCAATTAGATGACTTCAAAATTAAGGACGTCATGCTAGACCTAGGATCAGATGTGAATATTCTACTCAAGAAGACCTGGAAATCCCTAGGAAAACCAAGACTGACATACTCCCCAATTCAGCTAAGAATGGAAAACCAGTATTGTATCTTTCCCATAGGAAGACCGGAGAACGTGGAAATTGATGTAGCAGGAGTAAAAACAGTGGCTAACTTTGAATTCATTGAGATCATGGAAGACAAGGACCCCTATTATGAGTTAGTTAGCATCAATTGGGCCTATGAAAACTATGCAGTAATTGACTTAAAGAAAGACACCATGATTTTTGAGGCTGTAGGAATCAAGGTAGTTCAACCTTTGGATCCATATGTAGGACCTAGGTACGCAGAACCAACAGACAATAATATGGAAGGAGAAGACCTAGACTAGTTGTACACCATAATAGTCAGGACAAGAAGTGATTACATAAACCCTACTGCGGATGGATCAGTAATATGGAGAAGCATACAATCAACAGACGAGGACTCAGAAATAGCTTTTGATAGTTGGCAACAAAGTTCGCATGAACGATTCTCAAGAAGATGCACAACTGTCAGCATGACCAAATGGGTCAGGACTGAAGTCAGAGAACACCCAGTATATGATGACACCTCAGACCTAGGCAAGTTCTTACAGAGCATGGAAGAGAATGTGAGAGAGTATCAATGAATCTCGGTACTAGATATTGCTTTCCAGAACAACCCCGCCAGATGGTGGGCTACACATAAAACTACACTTAAAAATTGGGACGAGGTGAAGCAAGCTCTCAAATATAGGTTCTAGAATAAGGAAAAACTATAAATAGAGATACAAATGAAACCCCATGCCACGAAACTATTTATCAGAGAATAGGACCCGAGAATACACATCAAACAATGTGTGACACAATGGTAGGTTGCAGAGATACCCTCTCTCTTCTGGGTTAAGGTATTTCCCCATTCCCTAGGCCCAATTCTAAAAGCTTGGTTTATACATGAGGAAACCAGAAGACACACCATTGATTGGTGAACACTAGCAACTCAATTTTGCAAAGACTTCTTGTTTACAAGTAAGTACCCTGAGATAGAACCAATCCTGCAAAAGATTAAAGAACTTCTTTCTATAGCCAATAATGACAAGAGATCAGAATTTGTAGTATGTCCCAGGCATACCCAAGAATTTCGGACCAAACTCCACTTACCTATGACCGGAAAGCCTATAGAATGTTATCATATTAGCAAAGCCTTAGAAATCCTAGATGAATTAGAAGAAATAAGAAACCTAGCCATCAAAGAGACTGAGGGAAATAAGGAAATCCAAAACACCATACCTAGCCAAACCTATAGTTCCTACAATCACCCGTTAAAACTATAGATACTCAACATAGGGACTGAAGAAAAACTCAAGATAGCCTTGGTAGTCGATTAATGAAATGAGCAAACCAACCAAGAAATACAGGCCTTACTGCAATAATATGAAGACTTGTTCCCGAATACTTTTTCAGAATTAAAGGGAATCAAAGGAGTTTTGGGTGAAATTAAGATTGAGCTAAAACTAGGATCCAAGCCTGTCAGACATAGGCCATACCATCTTAACCTGAGAGTAAAATAAAAAGTTAAAAAGGAGATTAATAATATGTTACAAGTCGATCTTATTTTTTCAGTAGAAGAAGAAGAATGGGTCAGCCCGATAGTCATTCAAAACAATAAAGACATTGAAGACATTAGAGTATGTATAGACTGCAAGAGCCTCAACTCTACCTATGTGCACGACCCTTTCCCAACACCCTTTACCGATGAAGTACTAGAATAGGTTTCAGGAAAGGAAGTACACTCATTTATAGACGGATTCTCAAGATACCATCAAGTTAGGATTGTTGAAGAGGACAAGAGAAAAACCACCTTCATCATTGAATGGGGATCATTTTCATACAATGTCATGCCATTTGGTCTAAAGAACGCCCCTGGAGTTTTCTCCAGGATCATGATAGAATCCTTTAGAGAGTTCATTCACAAGTTCATAGAAGTCTATATGGATGATTGGACAATATATAGCCTGCTCAAAGAACATGTAGCACTACTAAGGCTAATGTTCGACAGATGCAGAGAGTTACAAATCTCACTAAACCTCAGAAAGTGTATTTTTTGTGTGCCACATGAAAATGTGTTGGGCCACATAGTCTGTCGAGAAGGAGTATTAGTAGACCCAGTTAAAGTAGCGGTCATTTTGAATATGCCGCCACACACGAGCGCTAAACATATGCACTCCACACTTGGAAACACGGGGTATTATCGTCGGTTCATCCGAAGATATGCCAACATTACTCCACCTCTAGAAAACCTCTTGAAAAAGTCTGAAACATTCCGATGGACTCCCGAGTGTGAAAAAGAACTCGAAACACTTAAGGAAAAACTCATCACAACACTGATTCTAATATTTCCAAATTGGGAGAAAGAATTTCACGTCCATGTGGATGCTTCAGGAATTGCCTTAGGAGCTATTTTAATGCAACCAGGAGATGGAGCTATGGATCACCCCATATATTTTGCAAGTCAGAAGTTGTCGCAAGCAGAGAAAAATTATACAATGACTGAACGAGAAGGCTTAGCAATGATATACGCTTTACATAAATTTAGACATTATCTTTTAGGATCTCATTTCAAATTCTTTACTAATCATTCAACACTAAAATACCTAGTTAACAAACCTGTGTTGGAAGGAACAATTTTCAGATAGTTGTTGTTATTTCATGAATTTTCTTTTGAAGTCATCTTCAAACCAGGACGATGCAATGTCGGACCCGACCATATATCCATACTAGAGTCAGGAGAAAGTGGTGGAACAGTTGATGATCAACTCCCAGATGCACATTTGTTTAGGATCGAGGGAATCCCAGAATACCTGGAGGGCATAACAACCTTTCTTAGCACAGGGGTCTTCCCTGAAACATATTCCACAACTCAGAAACTCCATATGGTTGTCAGAGCAGCTGATTAC
>JZKD02S2208676.1:5376-15775 GCA_000966675.3 Picea glauca
ATACTTTCAGGACGATTGTGAAAGACGGGACCCAAAAAGTTGGTATTGGAATTAATTAAGTTTGTAGTTAAGGTGCAATGCAACGAGGATAACGACTTTACTAAATGAATTCATTTGTGTACCTTTAACTAGAATTAGCATATATCATTTTATTTCATATGTTGTTTGTGTTTTAGTATGGAGAAATTTATTAAAAAAAATAGTATCCCATCTAAATTAAGATATTTTCTTTTATGTAGACGAAAATGGTATCTAAATCAAATGTGAGCATATCTTTGATTACCAATAAAGGAAACAAAGTTTTTATTACATGAAGTGGAGACTTATAAAGAAATGAGAAATACATTTTTTTTTCTTTTAATCATGGTAAAAAATATATAATGCTTAGGAAAGAAAGGTCGTGTTTTTGGAGAATACATGTATGTTGTAAATTAGATACAACAAAGAAAAACAAAATCAGTGAAAGATTATGCTTGTGGTGTTGTTGAAATATTAAGTTAATATGGTATTGTTAAAAGATTATGTTAATAGAAATGAATGGTGGCATTGTTGGTTCATAAAAAAAAAAATTAATATTTTGGAGGTGTTCAAATGGAAGAAAATAGTATGAGGAAATCTTGTTAAGAAGATATTTCTTATTAATTGTTGTCATAAAGAAGAGAGATATTTCTTATTAATTGTTGTCATAAAGAAGAGAGACACTATTTAGACAATATAGGAAAACAACCCCATATTGATTTGAAAAATATTTGTAGAATACATTGTTTTCTTACTATTATAGAGAATAGAACAATTGCCTGAAAAAAGAGGAAATCGAGTCGCCATATTCATTTGAAGTAGTTGCGTGATTTAAATAGTTTTAACAAGAAGGAGATGGTTGGGGTCCTACCATCATATATGTGATAGAATATGCATAAGAGAAGAGTATAAGAGCAATGCAGAAAAAGCCATCACGGAGACACCCAAGCTCCTACCATGACATCTATGACAAAAGATTCACAAGGGAAGAGTAGAAGAGTAGTGCAAACAAAGTCGTTTAAAATCATTTTTGAAGAAAAAAAGAACATGTTGAATTAAGGAATCGAACATGTTTCTTACTTAACAAATCTCTATAGAAAATTTCCAATATTACTCTCAATATGTTCAAATTTATTTGAGATGTATATGTTGATATTATGGTAACTTTGGGAGCTATCAACCTCCATTGTGACCCTTTGATGAGATTAGAATATTCCGAAAGCAAGAAAAGGTGTAAATGTAACCCTAGAAGAGATGTTGGCTGAGAAAGATAATTAATATGAATTAATTAGTACCCAGAATGAGAATTCGACCCAAGTAACTTGCCAGAGCCAGTATAAATACAGGGCGTCAGTTCTCATTTTACACACATCTCTCAGAATTACAAAGAGACGCTTATGCACACTGCAGTCTGGCAGTTATGTGCACAAGTTCTGGAGAAGGTGTTGCTGCTAGTTCTAAAGCCTGTTGCTTCTATCTTTTTGGGTTGGACTCTCTGATCAGCTTTGCTTACTTATTGCTTGGTAGATTAACCTTACTTGGCTATTGGATTGCTACCATGATTCTTCTCTCTGTCAAGGTCAAGGTTCTCGAAGGGTGGCTTCGACCTATGGTTGGGTGACAATAGTGATATTGTCTATGGTAAAACGAGCACATTCTAACATGTTATGGGCCCACACCTCCTTCATTCAGTCTAACCGCTGGAAGGAAGCATAGCCATTAGGATACTAAGCTCGTTGAAGAAATTCCGCTAGGGTTTACTAGCAGGAGAAGCTTCCAAGACACTGTCGCTAGGGTTACTAGCAGGAGCAGTTGCAGAAACCCTAAAACCCCGATCCAACACCTTGTGATAGAACATCTCACTCAAGAAGAAGGTATTCAAGTGCGCCTTAGTCCAACGCATCTCTTGGCACTCTCAGAAGGCAGAAACGTCAAAGTTGAAATTTTGGATCAAGGCATGACCAGTCACCAGTCAACCAAAGTCATGGGTGAAAAGACTAGTCATCTACACTACTCGACACTCACAAGAACGATTGAAGATGACATGTGGATAATTGATAGTGGAGCTTCTAGGCATATGACGGGATATCAAGTTAGACTCTCAAATCTAAATGATAAGAAGACATCGTACAAAGTAGAGCTTGGAGACAAAAGCACTTACCCAGTCGAAGGATTTGGACAAGCCTTTGTCAAGTTGAAAACAGGTAACAATGTTCATTTGAGCAATGTCTTCTATATACCTAGTTTAGAAAAGAATCTTGTATCCATATATTGCCTAGAAGACAAAGGAAATAGAATAGCTTTCGTAGATGGAAAAGTGTTATCTTGGCATAAAGACTCCAACATAGAGAATGTTAGGGTTAATGGAACCCGTGAAGGAAATCTATATAGACTACTAGAAAAAAATGAAGAAGCTCTTGTACATGATGAAGTCAATCCCGATGAACTTTGGCACAGAAGGTATGCTCATATTAACTATCAAGCATTACCTTTTCTCAAAAGGATGGTTGAAGGAATACCAAAATTGCAGTCTACACATGAAGGAATTTGCAAAGGATGTGCTCTTGGAAATAATATCAAGAAACCATTCCCAAGCAGCAACAATAGATCTAAGGAGATTCTAGATCTAATACACTCAGAGGTTTACGGTCTGATGCCAGTCAAATATCTAGGAGGTTCTCTTTACTACATAATCTTCATAGATGATTACTCAAGAAAGACTTGGTTATATCTCCTGAAGACAAAGGATGAAGTATTCAACAAGTTTCAAGAATTCAAAGAAGAGATAGAGAACCTCACGAACAAGAAAATCAAGACCTTGAGAACAGATAATGGAGGAGAATACACCTCAAAGGAATTTGTTTCCTTCTGCAAATCAGCGGGGATTAGGAGGGAGTTGACTGTTCCTCATAATCCTCAACAAAATGGTGTAGAAGAAAGGAAAAACAGATCTATTGATGAAACCGTGAAGTCATGACTACTAAACGATCAAGGTTTATCTATGTTCTTATGGGGAGAAGCATCCATGACAACAATATATGTTCATAATAGAAATCCTCACCGCATATTAAAGGACATGACTCCAGAAGAAGCCTTCTCAGGAAAGAAACCTAGCGTGGAAAACCTAAGAATCTTTGGATGTCCCGTTTACTCTCACATTCCCAAGGACAAAATGAATAAATTAGGACCCTCGGGAAAGAAGGGCATACTAGTGGGATATAGTGAATCATCCAAAGCCTATAGAATCTATATCCCAAAACAACATAAGATTGAAGTCAACAGAGACGTGGCCTTCAATGAAAAGATGGCTTTCAATAAATCCATAGAAGAAACTATAGAAGAAGAAGAGCATGAAGAGCCTATTGAAGAAAGCACATGTCTTCTAGAAAACCAGAATGACAAAAAGGAACGACTTGATCATTCGATGCAACCATGTGAGAGCATTGATTCATAAACTGTACCTAAGACCAAGAAATGACCAGCTTGGCTTGAAGCTACCTTACAACAAGCAAAAAGACTCAAGGCCCCAGATGGTACCTTCAGAAAAAGTAAGAAGCCCAAAATATTCTCAACCTATGCAGCATGTATGACAAAGATTCTAGATGAAGAACCTACAACGTTTGAAGAGGCAGTTTAGAAGAAACAATGGAAAGAAGCTATGACAAAAGAACACCAATCCATCATGAAAAATGATGTATGGGAAATTGTGCCTAGACCTAAAGAAAAATCAGTAGTAACTTCAAAATGGGTATATAAGATCAAACATGTTGCAAACAGAAGCATGGATAAATATAAAGCAAGGTTCATAGCTAGAGGGTTCTCCCAAAAGGAGGGAGAATACTATGACAAAACATTTGCTCTGGTTGCTAGATATACTGCCATTAGAGCTATCATATCTCTTGTCGCTTCCATGGGATGGAGTTTACATCAGATGGATGTAAAGACAACTTTCCTCAATAGAGCAATAGAATAAGAAGTATATATTGAACAACCTCAAGGGTTTGAAGTACATTCCAAAGACACTCGTGTTTGCAAACTAAAGAAAGATTTATATGGACTTAAGAAAGTTCCAAGAGCTTGGTATGCCAGAATAGACAGCTATCTAATGAGACTTGGTTTCTCCAAAAGTCATGTAGATCCAAATATTTACTACAAAGTCGTGAACAATGCGCCTATGATTCTACTACTATATGTCGATGATATATTCCTAACAGGTGAAGAATCTCTCATCATCCAGTGCAAAAAGGAACTAGCTTCTGAGTTTGATATGAAAGATCTTGGTCTCATGCATTATTACTTTGGACTAGAAGTATGGCAAAAGCGTGGTGAAGTATTCCTTAGACAAGGAAAGTATGCAATAAAGATTCTTTAGAAGTTTGGAATGATGGATTGCAAATCCATGGACACTCCCATGACTACAGATATAAGAAAAGTAAGAGATTCAGATTCAGATCCAGTACATCCATCACTATATCGACAATTGATTGGGTCATTGATGTATTTGGTAAATACTCGACCAAGCATCTGTTTTTTCGTAAACACACTAAGCCATTTCTAGGTGGAACCTAGACATGGGCATTGGACAACTGCAAAGCATGTCTTAAGGTATATCCGTGGGACAATAAACTATGGTTTAAGATATACAACATCCAGTGATATACAACTTCATGGATTCACATATTCAGATTGGGCAGGAAGTGCAGAAGACAGAAAGAGTACTTCAGGGATGTGTTTCAGCCTCGGCTTCACTATGATATCTTGGGGCAGCAGGAAATAGAAGTATGTCGCACTCAGCACAGTTGAAGCAGAATATATCACAGCATGTGAGGCATGTACAGAAGCAATATGGTTGAGAAAGTTGATTTCTGATTTATTTGATCAGGTTCCAGATTCGACCATAATACACTGTGACAATCAAAGTTGTATAAGACTATTAGAACACTCGGTGTTTCATGAACGGTCGAAACACATTGAGATCAAATAATACTTTATTCGAGATAAATTCCAGGAAAGACAAGTAAAGCTCCAGTACATCCCCACAAATGAGAAGACAGTAGATATCCTGACAAAGCCTTTGTCTAGAATAAAGTTTACATATTTCCGAGACAAATTGGGGATTGTGGAAATAACTCCCTTAGCTAAAAGGGAATTACTCTCCAGGTTGGGAGGGAGCACTGACATTGAATTAAGGACAATCATTTTCAAGTTTTAAAAATGGTCCAACTTGGGTTGTTTCTTTCCAATTCGGAAAGTGGTTTGAGATTTTTGACAGACAAGCATTTTCCAATTCAGAAAATGGTCCAGATCAAAAAGTCATTTTCATAATGAAAATGGTTCAATGGATTGTTGATGTACCATAGACAATGATTTCCCATTGTGGTTAACATGGGGAATGGTGTAGGATAGTCTCTCTTCTTGACGATCACTCTTAGTAGTGGTCAAGAAGACTGGTCTGCCTCGTCGGACAGTCATTCTTTCGAAGCTCACAGTTGTGAGAAGTTTCAAAGAATGGTATGTTTTGGAGGTTAGTGCAGGACAGTCATTTCCTTAGAAAACGGTATGGATAGTCATTCCCTAGGGAAGATTCATTCTCTTCAAGTTGCACTTTGTTTAGTGCCGGAGGAATGGCCTAGAGAGGTGAATGGTCCAGGTTCAACAATCAAGGACAGGCTTTCCCTAGGGCAGACTCATTCTCTCCAGGTTGCACTTTGTTTAGTGCCGGAGGAATGGCCCAGATTAGGGAATGGTCCAAGCTCAGAAATCAGGACAGTTATTCTTCCTTGCTTGAGAAGAATAGTCCAGATATCCCATCATTGATGTTATACTCTGAGAGCAGATGCTCTTCCAGATCTCATAGATGTGAGTGGAAGAATGGCCCAGATGACTCAGTTTATATCATAACATTGTTTCTGTGCAAGTTGATATCAGTTGATATGTTGGAGACTGCATGTCTCCAGACAGTAGAGATATGCTATTGTGGTTGATATGTTCAACTATTTGTGACTATGCGTCACAGATTGAGTAGTTGTGTACTACTATGGATAAACATAGTTGTGTTCTGTCAGTTGACATTGTGCCAGTTGTCATGGAGATTATCCAGTTGGATAATAATGACGGTGCTCGTGATGCTACCAATTGAATGGTTTGTTTGTGCTTAAGACCATTATCAGTTATACCTCCCTAGCTAGGAGGGAGTGTTGATATTATGGTAGCTTCAGGAGGTATCAACCTCCATTGTGACCCTTTAACGAGATTAGAATATTTCGGAAGCAAGAAAAGAAGTAAATGTAACCCTAGAAGAGATGTCAGCTGAGAGAGATAATTAATATGAATTAATTAGTACCCAGAATGAGAAGTTGGCCCAGGTAACCTGCCAGAGCCAGTATAAATACAGGGCACCAGTTCTCATTTTACACACAACTCTCATAATTATAGAGAGACACTTGTGCGCACTGCAGTCTGGCAGTTTTGTGCGCAAGTTGTGGAGAAGGTGTTGTCGCCAATTCTGAAGCCTATTGCTTCTATCTTTTTGGGTTGGACTCTCTGATCAGCTTTGGTTACGTCTTGCTTGGTAGATTACCCTTGCTTGGCTATTGGATTGCTACCAGGATTCTTCTCTCTGTCAAGGTCAAGGTGCTCGGAGGGTGGCTTCGACCTATGGTTGGGTGACAATAGTGATATTTTCTATGGTAAAACGAGCACATTCTAACAGTATACACAAAAAAAAATTCAAAAATCCATGAAAAAAATTGTAAAAAATTTACTCATATCATAACAAATTCTAGATATGAGTTTGGGAAAGACAAAAATCCTAGACAAAGGCATTTATGTTTTTGAAGAGTCTACCAAAGAGGATAATGATAAATTTAGTGATAATTATTTGTTTGATCAACCATTTCTAATATGTATGTGAGATTGCTATTAAGTTGCCACAATTTGTATGGTTATGAGGCATCCATTAAAATTGATATTTGGGTAGGAGTCATCCATTAAAATTGAGAATTGGGTCGGAGTCATCCATTAAAATTGACATTTGGGTAGGAGTTATCCTTAAAACCATGTTTATTGGAGTTTCATATTTGGTCAAGGGAAATTTGCAAATTTGCATGGTTAGGGGTCATCTATTAAAATCCACATGTGGGTAGGAGTCATCCATAAAACTCATATTTGTTGGAGCTCATATTTTTTGGAGTTGCATATTTGGTTAAGGGTCATCCTTACATCAATTATTTTTTGGTTTTGGGATATACTTTTGAAATACCACATTTGTAGATTCAAGGTGACCAACTGTTTAATCAATTTATTGGAGCTCTTGTTTAAAAGGGGGAAATGGAGAAGCAAATTGTAAGCTCTAATATCAATATGTTAATGTGTTAATGTAACCACATAAGGTAACGATTAATCTTAGATAGTTAGATAAGATAACTTACTTAGGGTTATATATATGATGTAATGCAAGATGAGATACATGAGAGATTGGTAATTGTGTATACCAGGTAGCCCATCTTGGGCTCCCTTGTATATTGTTGCAACATACTATTTGATGAATGACATTTACTAATTTCTCCATGTATTGCATGATTTATGTGTTTGTTTCATGTGCATATTTGATCCTATATATCAATAGAAACATTGAAGGGATAGTTGAAAAAACATGTGTACTATTTACAAAAAAATCACAAATGATTGTGAGTGAGTTGGATGTATCGTGACATAATTTCAACACTCCCTCTAGAACTAATTATTGAATTGGTTAATGCTCCTTCACAACCATGTATGAAACTAACAATGCTTCTAATCAACTTCCCTCATAACAAAAGCTATCAATGTATATGGTGAAAATTTTAACACTACCAACATCATTGAACAACATACACCTCCTTCTCCAGTGAAATCTCTCACATGTGCTTTGAAATAAGCTCAATGTATGGAAACAAAGAGTTTTAATTTGGTCATAACTTCAAAATTCACCCAAGCTAAAGCTCGAGGCACCAAAAAAATGGTTAACTATAATTGGGCATAAACCATAGGAACCTTTTCAAACATATGCAATGTTAATTCCTCTCTTACATTATCATTATTTGCTCACTTTCATTAGAAAAAAACTCATCCATTTCATATTTAAAGAACAACACTTTGTCCATGTAATTTTGTTCCCAATAAACAAATATGAAACAATCAAAATCACATTTACTATATGACCAAACTCAAACATGCTCCCAATAAACAAATATGAAACAATCAAAATCACATCTACTATATGACCAAACTCAAATATCTAGAAGTAAATGTATTTTGTGTAACCAAATAGTATGCACTACTCACAAAAATAGGCATGCAAGTCTTCCAAACATTGCACCAAAGGAATGTTGACAAAATCTAGGAAAAACAATAACAATACTTTGACATGCATCATTTCTTGTTTAGGTGTCACTATTAAACACCAAAACAAAAACTCACCAAAAAAACTCTTTATATGGAAAAATACGCTCCAAAAAAACTTCGATGCTCACGAAAGTCTCTTGTACATATGTTTTGATATCATGTTAAACAATATGAACTTTCCACTTATACAAATAAAAATAGAGAAAATGTATACAAATAAACTTACAACTTGTTTTTTATTGTCCACAATAAAAACACACATATAAAAGATAGTTGAAACATTTAACTTCCCAAAAAATACCAACTAATGCATTTATGAGTGGCATGCGCATCAAAAATGGATTTCCAATTATTAAAATTACATATGAATCATGTTACAATATTATACAATATCAAAATTAAATCTCTTCATGTATCTAACATTAAAAAATCACTATTATATGATTGGATGTGCCATTATTAAAATTACATCATGAATGATGTTGCATGTTGCAACATTGTACAATACCAAAATTAAATCCTTTCATGTAACTAGCATTATGTTGTAATCTTGTAGACATATGAATATGTTGCATGCTGCAACATTGTACAATACCAAAATTAAATCCTTTCACATAATTAGCATTATGTTGTAATCTTGTAGACATTGTTAACCGTGTGAAGTATGCATCACCCACACCTCCACACGCACAATCTACAACACACTACAAAAAAGTATTTGTTGTTTTTTTTTGTTTGTTTGTTGGTTGGATATATGACTCCTTACAAGATTGACTTTGGACTGGTTCAACTTTTCATTAGAAAGGTTGATGTGAAATATTTTAAGAAAAACATATTATTAAAATGTAATTAATCATAAATTCAAATAATATGAAACATAAATAGTTTTTAACTTTTATATAATTAGTTAATTTAATAAATCTAAATTAAAATCATTTTTAATTTTTGGAAAATAATTTAATATTATTTTCTTTTCCAAATTTATTAAATTAATGAAAAACTATTTTTACTATATTGTATATTAATTTAATTAAAAACGATTATAAAAATAAAAACAATGATAACATTTTATGATTTCATAATAATATTTTTTAATATTAAGATTTATTTAAATTATAGAATGAATAATTTTATAATATTTTTTTTACATATATTGATAGGAGAAATAAAAATAGTATTTTTCTATTTTATTTTGTGATTGGAAAAATTCAACAGTAATTAGTGGGGCAACATCAATATAAAAGTGACATACAAGATAAGTTGAGGTTTTCAACCAATAACTTCACATAATTAAGTGTTAAAAAACAAATAAAAGTATTGTTAATCAAGAACAAAATTAAAATTGTTAATAACAATAAAAATTACTATTTTTTAAATATTTTTAAAATTTATTCAATTATAATATGAAAAATAATACCTAATAATTAATATGAAAATAATTCCAGCTTTATATTATTTATGTACTTAAAATATATTCCTAAAAATAATATATGAACCTAATATGACTTAAAAAGCATTTTAAAGATACTTTTAATAAATTTAATAAAATATTGCTTAAAATGTAAAAAGGTAAAAAAAAACTTTTAATAAATTTAATAAAATAGCTAAAATAAAATATTATATTTTTTTAATAAATTTTATTTTTAATTTTATTAGTTAAAATAAAATATTATCTTTTTTTAATAAATTTTATTAGTTAAAATAAAATATTATATTTTCTTAATAAATTTTATTTTCAATTTTATTAACTAAAATAAAATATTATATTTTCTTAATAAATTTTATTTTTAATTTTATTGTATATGTGTTTTTTATTTTTTTCCCTTTTATAAATTAGAAATTTATTTTTATATATTTATTTAATTTTTATTAATTTATTTTTATGATGATGATGATTAACGTCCATTAAAACTTAATTGGTTTATCTAACCTTAAGAGGGTAAGTGATTACTTGTGATTTTTTAGAATTTTGTTTTTGTGCTCGAAAAGCATTAAG
>JZKD02S2208676.1:15785-39485 GCA_000966675.3 Picea glauca
GTTTGTTGAGTGACTAATTTTCAGTTATAAGAAATAAAGTTTATTTAAAACTTTTGTTTTTAAAATGATCTTATATGATTTTACAAGATAGTGATTTTCAATTATAAGAAATAAATTTTATTTAAAAGTTTTGTTTTAAAAATGATTTTATATGATAGTTATTGAAAAATATTTATTAATTATAATTTTAGGTTTTTAAATTAAATTAAAATTTTTAAAATATTGTTATTATATTAATATTTGATAATATCTTCAAAACTAATTTCACCAATTTGAGTGAAAAAATAAAAATATTTTTAACAGATGTATATTAAAAATTACTTTTAAATTACTATATTATAAAATAAAAATTAAAACTGAGTCATAAAATAAACTTAAAATAATTTTTAATTAGTTAAGAGATTGTCTTTTTAAGAACTAAGAAAACAAGTTCACCATCCAAAACTTAAACAAAACTTAAAACTTAAAGGCATCTGAAAAGCGTGAAACTCTACCTTATATATTACTAACAAATTATTTCATAATTTTACCACCTTCAAAAAATATCTCTTAAATTAAAGTGGCAAAGTTATACTTTCAATATTTTTTTCATATATAAAACTATATCTTACTTAAAATACAATACATATATAGTACTTTCAATCTTTTCTTTTTAGTATACAAAATAACATCTTTTTCACACACATCACATAGATAGTTTAGTTAGGTTGTATATAGTTATTCTAAAGATAAAAGAAAGTTTATACAAAGTTAAAAATATTTGAATGGAATGGAGAATTCAAAAATATTGTTATTATTAATAATTGATAAAATATTGAAAACTCATTTCGTTATCACATAAATTTGTCCATAGTCATGAGCAACAGCTATGAACGCAGGCGAGTGGGTAAGCGTAGTTTGCAGTGGTCGAGATCCCCTATGCAGTTTGATGTAGCGCTACCTCCAAGCGTAGTTGGAAGGATTCCAAAGTTGGCGGGTGGATAAAGCTTTGGCGGGGGCGCTAAAATAGACAGTGTGCCTAGATCTCAGGTCACGTTCAGATCAACGGCCTCAAATCATTTCGGGGCCGCAACATGCTCGGGCGTTAAAAGGCCTTGAGCGGGCCAAATTCCTAACCACGGTTTAGCGGGGTGGCTACGTGGCGAGGAGCGCTCCATTTCGGGCCCAGAAGTGGTGTGGTCCTAAACCGCTCCCCGCATCCCTAAAATCACGTGCACATATGATGTCTTATCCAACAGTGACAGGTGGTCGCCCGCTAGTCATCCAGCCGCACTCCAATCCCGAGGGAGATTCAGTTAATGAAAAATTACCAGTAGCTGAAACCTCAACTCAGTCCATAAATAGAAAGTAGGAAAGCTATGGCCAAGGAGACAGAGTTGTCGGGCCAAGGTACCACGATGGACAGTTTCTTCTTGCAAACCCATACTAACCTGAGCTTGCATCTGATAGGAGGAAACACACACAGTCTGACAGAAGGAGGCGCAGACACAAGGCTTTGAATGGAATGGCCAGATCACACTCCTGGCAGTTGTGAACTGATCTGAGTATAAATAGATCAGTTCAAGATTTTGTTATGCTCGTCGAATGGTTGAGCAGAGCTCCCTATTTTGTAATAGTTTGATAGCAGAGTTGTTCTCTGGTTATGTATGAGACCTAAGACTTTCTCATTAATAGAAGTCAGCTCCTTTCATCATCTTGTCTAAATCTTTGTTGAAACACTCGTGCATGGAGGATCCAGACAAGGGATGTAGTTGTATTGTAATGTAGGTTTGATTTAATGTTGTTGTGACCTGTTTCAGTAATTTCTTTGTTGCCTTTTTCCCTCTTATGTTGAAATGCCCATGCATGGAGGATCTGGGTGATTTGTTGTAGTTGCATGGCGATGGAGGTTTGATTATTATGTTGTTAGGATATATTTTAGTGTCTGAAACTTGAGTTCAAGAGTTCTCTTGTGCCTGAGTTTTTCTTCACCAAGTTGCTTGAAGGTCGAATGCTCATGGCATGCTTGTCCACCTTTCTCACTAATTCTTCCCCCTTCTCACTTTTAACTTTAAACCACTGACTGAAGTTAATGAGGATCTCATTTCCCTATGCATTGCTTGTCCAGCTTCTGTGTTAAAACATTCTTGTACTGAGTTTTGTCCATTTGACCTCCACTCATAAACCTACCTCCACAAACATTTTGATGGGTATTGGGATTATCCTCTTGCAAACTGAGGGTGACCCGTAGTGCTAAAATTCTTGGCTCCATTGTCGGGGAATGAATTGAAGACATTTCCCTGGGATTGAACGACAAAGAAATTTTGATTCTGAAGGTGCATCAGAAATCAGTACCTTGAAGATTGCAACTTTCATCTGGTGATTCCATTGTTTCAGTTGTGGCTCCTAAAGGAATACACACGAGGTATACTTTACAGCTGCCTCTGGAAATAGCTGAAGCTGACCTAGAAATAATTATCAATAAATGAAAGACCCCTCAAGAAGGGATTTCAACTATTGTACCAGGTGATTCTGGTAATTTACATGATTCTTCTTTTAAAACTCCAGTAGTTGCATCTAATTCTCTTTTTATACCATCTATTGGAGTTTCCAGAAGTTTAAATTTTGAAATCTTTCCTATTGAACTCCCCCCTTCTAGTCTGCATTTGGAAGGAGAAAGTTTTGAAACTCATGTTTCCCCTGATATTGTAAAAAAATTTAGACCCAAGAGCTTAGAATATTTTCCCACTTTGGGTTTTCCTACTCCTCCTCCTGGCAAAGTTATTGTATCTAAAGAAGGGGGGAATTCTTTTCCCTTGAACCCCATATCATTCTCCTCAAATACTGATTTGTTTCCCCTTTCCCCTATAAATACAACTCCAGTCCTACCGGTCCAAACTCCATCTCCCCCTTGTTCTCTTATAGTTCACATCCCAGTGGCAGGTTCTAATCCCCCTAGAAACAGAATGGATTCCATAGTGGCTGCTAGATATGCCCCTCTTGTTTTACCTCAGCCTATGAATGTCCTCCCAGCTGGAGACTACCTTAAGTACATGCCCCAGTTCATAGGGGAGGAAGACATAACTGCAGAAGAACACCTTTCAACTTTTTATAGTTATGCAGATAATCATAACATTGAAAATGAAGATGTGTGGATGAGAGTTTTTGTACAGAGCCATGATGGAGAGGATAGGAAATGGTTTAGGGGTTTGACTCCTAGATCTATTGTTGGGATTGAGGCTCTGAATAATTCATTCTTGAGGCATTGGGGGGATAAAAAATACTTTATTTATTATATCACAGAGTTTGGGTCACTTAAGAGAGGAGAGGGGGAATTTGTTTCAAACTTCTCAAAAAGATTTAATAAAATGTACAATAAGATTCCCACTGAAATAAAGCCTACGAAAACCTATACCAAGATTACTTATGCCATCTCTTTTGACCCTAATTTTTGCCTCCTGCTGAGAGAAAGAAGAGCTACCTTCTTAGCTCATATGCAAGATGCATCCCTTGAAGTAGAGTCTAATATATTGGCAACTGATAAACTTAGGAGTAAATCTAATAGAGACAGGAGAAAAGGTAGGGTTGAATCTTCAATATTTGATTCCTCTACTTCCTACCCTCAAGTATATGAGTTGACAAAGATGGTAAAATCACTTTCTGCAAAAATGGTGAAAATGAAATTTGAAGGAAAACATAGCTATAGGAACCCCCAGAATGCTGATAATAGGGGAAATTTCAGAAGACCAAATAATGCCCCTCAGATCATACAAAGAGACCAAAGAAATAGGGATAGGGATGATCAAAAAATCCAATCCCCTCTCCAAAATAACCTTGTTACTGATGAAGAAGGAGAGGAAGAAGATGATGATCCTAAAATCCAGTGTCTCGGTTGTTGAAGGAAAATCTCCCTACGGACAGGTAGATCTCCTCTTGAGAGCTAGACTCTTAACTCTTAAGACAGAAGACGCTTAATGTGGACACTGACTTCCTTCCGGATCTATACAAACTAATGCATGAGGAGGAAGGAGAACAGAAGTACCTCTTTACCGACGTTTGTCCCTGCACGCTCCGAGTTGAGCTCCAATCTTTCGCTCCTCAATGAGCCCTGTAGACAAACAATAGTATGACCACTTCCTACTCTATTGATATTAGCTTGAAAACAGATCTATCTATCATAGATAAGTTCATGTAAGATCAGACACAAACTAGAAAGAAATAGGCCAAGCATGTCATATTAATGAGAACAATGACAGCAGTAACTTACAATCGTAGATGTGAATGCGACAGCTTCGTCAAGTCCCCTTTGTCTAACCCTTGCTCAGAAGATCCACGACCTGGATGATAGCAACTTCATTGATTACTCTCCTCTAGTTCACCGTGTGTTTCCTATGAGATCATAGGTTTCTTGCTTGCAATTCTTCCCTCCTTTCCACCATCATAGAGCCTGTTTATATAGGTTTAGAGAGGCTTAACTTCTTGAGGTATCTTTAGGGTAGGTTGAGGAATTCCCTCCTTAGATCAGGGATCTTCTCCTAAGATCATGATTGAACCAGGAATTCGAATGCAACTGCCTTCCAAACTTGAAATATCCTCCCCTTATTCTCCTCAACAAATCAACTACTGTCGAGATTAGACAACACTCCCTCAAAAGGGGCATCAGGGCGCTATAACGCTCCCTAATAGGCTCAAGGGGAGCGTCAATGCTTCAAAGATGTGTAGCGCTCCTTCAGAGGGGTGATTTAGTGCTATAACGCTCCCTAACACCTTATAGGGGAGCGCCAGTGCTCCTAAGGTTGATGTAGGGGAGCGCTCCCTTCTAAAACTCTAGTTTAAGGGCTCCTTTTAGGTGGGAAGAGATACCTGACTTCAATTAATTATTCTCCTTCCTCCAAATCAAGTGTTTGAGATATTCTAAGTGTCTCCTTGGTGTCGTCATCATGGCAATATTCTTTGTTTGACATTTGCGACACTTGTAAATAACATGCGACAGTTGTGAGGAACATGCGACACTTGGGACACTTATCAAAGCGAGCAATGTTGATGTGTAACAGATTGCCCCCCAAAGCATGAAGTTAGAAGATGAGAATTGATAACTGAAAGGCTTTGTAGACTTTCAAGCAAGGGTATAGACTCGGAGAACCTGATGAAAGATGCACACAAACATCCAACAAATATTATGACATGTTTCAAAACCCAAGGCAGACATACCTATGCTTGGGTGATCAATACTTGCAAGATATGGCCGCCATAAAATACACTGCGGATCCATAATTGTATTGATGAAAAGATATAGTCACCGAGGATACAATGTGGATCTATACTATGATGACCTGAACTAATCGTAGCCACGAAGAATACACAGTGGATCTACGAGATGACAAGACATAGCCACGACCAATACAAAGTGGATCTATGTAACAACATATGTAGCATTTGTCCAAGAGAAACTCCTTCGCAACCTGGTCAAAGTACATATCAAAGTGATCACTCAACCCAAGGTCTTCTTACCGGTCCCGATGTGATACGAATCTAACCATGTGAATAGATGCCCTGATGTTGAACATGGAAGAAACCACTTGATTACCGGTCAATGGTGTAAACCGTTAACAAGTGTGAGGGAGATCACCATTAATGTCAATGATTCCCAAGGTACCCTAGTACATTCCAACGAATGTGAATGGANTGTTGAGGTTGAGAGGAATAGTCTCGTCGAAGGAGGGCCTCGATGTATCCCCCATCAACAACACGAAACAGGGATAGAGATGTAATTGGTAAGTCAAATGAACATGGACTGACATGGGTTTTGAGACAAGATATTTGTGATGGCTGACTCTAGAGGCAGATACTTCCCTTGAACACTAAGGCACAACAACAGAAACATGACATGGACCAAAACTTGATGATGTAGTGGATGTTGTGACTTACGTCAGGTGACCCAAAGGAGTGAAAGAAAATCAAAGGATTGGCTCAGTGCAGAGGTTCAGCAGATTATAATGCGTGCAAATGACAAAGTGTCGTGTTCAAGGGCGACTCTAAGAATTACTCGGTAATGTTCCCAAGAGACTACTTGGCTTGCTTCTTTCAAATTTTCCCCCATCCAGATAGACGAGTACCTCTTTTTGATTTAATGAGATCGAGGAAGATAACACATGCTCGATATAACTCACCTTCGATAAGTTCCTCTTCCTTTGTTTAACGAACTGGAAGAAGTAAGGGTTTGATCCCATATGGGCTTGTCAATGTGTGTTTTAGCGAGTCCAAAGACAGAAAACTCGAAGGTTTTTCATGATTATAGAGTCTGGAAAAACACTTAAAAGAGAACTCTCTCAGTTCCTTTTTCGTACAGTAGTTTGGCGAGACTGAAAAAGAGATAAACTATCGCTCGACAGACGTCCTTTCGAACCTTTTAACGAGCGTGAAAGGAAGCAAGATCACTCGACAATCTTTCCATATTTAGAGAGTCTGAAAAGAGTTTAAATATGACTCCAGGGGGTTCCTTTTTCGTGTGTCCAGGCGGGTCCGAAAAAGAGATAAAAGTATACCTAATGCGTTCTCATATTTTCGAGCTTGAAAACGAACTAAGACTATGCTCATGGATGTGACAAGGTAAACAAACGATCAGAACTGCTAGGAAACTTGTGATGTCAAAACTGCAATCCAGAGGTTTAGTGAAGCCATTATATTGCCAGAGAAACTCATAGATAACTATACCTTATAAAAAATGAAAATTTATAAATGGTAATACAAGGAAAAACTTCATTTACCATTTCATTTTGCATAAGGATTTATAGCAGTGGAGATTCTCATTTTGGAGGTGGATCTTGTTTCGCTTGATACCGAAGCTACGGTCGATCGTTTCTCTTGCCATTTGGACCAGGTAGATCTTCATCTCCCCTTCTTTTAATTACATGGTTTAATATTCATTTCCATGGCAGTATTTAATTTAAAAAATGAAGCCCTAGGTCACTCCAAAAAAGATCAAATCGACCTCTATTAAAAACGATAGGAGTAAGACATTCTTTCGCAAAAAACATTTTAGCAAGTGATAGCCAAGATGCCAACGCCTTGACACTTGAGTAGATGGGTCGTTTTTGTCAAAGAAGTCATAGAAAACTCAAAAATACGCCCACGCAGCCATTATGGACATCATCTTAATAAAAAAACATTTTATTATTGTGTGATGATTATTGAATGGTAAAGAGAGGGTGTGATGATTATAAAAGAGGGCGTGGTCTTTTTGAACAATGTGGGCATTATATTTCATGTTTTTAAATTGTTTTAAGAACAAGAGATTTGCCGAAAAATTGAATAATGAAATTCTTTGTTTTTCGTTTGCAGGTGATTTCGGCGACCATGATCGAGTGGAAAGAACAAGAGCATGAGATTGATGACTTGGCTTCTTTACGAAGTCCTCACACGTGAGCCACGTTGAGATCTTGTGGCTTACTGAAATTCTTCAAATTGCAAAAAATGAAGAAGGAGATTTTATTGCTTGAGCACATGATCAGCTTGTGGGATGTCGCGGAGCAAGGGTTCCGGATCGGAGCATAGCTTCTAATCATCGAGTTGGAAGACGTGTATTTCTTGACTAGCCTCTCGAAAAGAGGGGTTCTTATATCCTTTTCCGGACAGAGGGCGCTTCCTGAGAAATTGGGCGTGTATACGGAGGGGAGAAGTGCCTGGTCCTAAGAAAATACCTCCTGAACTCACCACCTCATCAAATTGGTAAATAACCCATGTTGCCGAAGCAATGTTCCGGGTATGTCGACTAGCACCATCTGCAAACCCGAAAAAGATAGGAAAGGAAGACGTCATCTGCGCATGAAAACACAAGGCACAGTTATGAGTGGAAAAGGTAAAGACTCGAGCACGTGAAAGAAACAGACACACCAAACTAAAATACAATAATGTACAACGTACACATGCTAGGTGATCTAGGCATAGTACTTTTTAAGGTAAAGCCCATTCCGGGGCTCTCCTAGGGAAATTTCATCGTAATCGACTAACTCGTAGGCACCTCTGTGTAGAACACGTTCTAACAATGTAAGTCTCCTTCTGCAAAAGTCCAAGGATGGACGGATTTGTCGTATTGATTTTTAATCCATTTCTGATGTGCCTCGTTAACGAGAGCAGCATCACGACGTGTCTCATCCAGTTTGGATAGATATAAGAAACGTTCTTCTTCGGCAGAAGTATGGGGTAGGAGTTCTACTTTAAGTTTCAGAGATGGAATCTCACACTCGATTGGTAAAACGGCTTCGATGCCATACACCAACTGGAAAGGATTAAATCCAGTTGCAGTTTTCACGGAAGTACGGTAATCCCAGAGAGCGGAGAAAAGTTGTAGATGCCAGGATGTCTTGTTTTCCCCTACCATGCATTGAATCATGGTTTTGAGGACTTTGTTGATGGCCTCAACTTGTCCGTTGGCCTGAGGATAGTATGGGGATGAGTTTTCATGGCGAAAACCCAATTTGACATGTAATTCACTCATCATCTGGTTCTTAAAGTGCGCACCATGATCAGTGACAATGGCGCGTGGTACACCAAAACGATTTATGATGTGGTTAAAAAGAAACAGAGCTGCGATATGACCATCGTTCAGAAAGGTAGGCATAGCCTCAGCCCATTTGGTAAAGTAGTCGACGACAACGATTATATAACTGTGCCCCCTGACTGAGGTAGGCTTACATTGCATGAAATCGATACCCCACTTGGCGAAGGGGTTGATGGCGATAATGGGGTGCAGCGTAGTAGGGTGGGTGCGTGCCTTGTTGTTAAAAACTTGGCAGGGTGGGCACTTTTTGACTACCTCAATACAATCTTTGAAAATCGAGGGCCAAAAATAGCCGACACGTAGAATTTTTTGGGCTGTGGCCATCCCAGAAAGGTGACCTCCACAGGCGCCAAGGTGACAATCGTTCAGAACGCGTTCAGCCTCTGCGTGAATTAAACATCGTCGAAGGATAGTATCAATACCACGGCGATACAGGGTGTCGCCAACGATAAGGTAACGACGAGAATGGTGGCGAATACGTCGACGCTCTTCACGGGAAGTGTTAGGCTGAAAACGTTGGGTTTGGAGGTAAACGAGGATGTCTCTGTACCAAGGATCAGAGGTGATGACGAGGAAAAGAGTTTCATCGGGGAGAGAATATCTAGGTTCGATGTCTTCATCAGCATGAGGGAGATCGCAAATAAGCTCTGCAAACACCAGGGACTTTTTGGCTTTGGACTTTGTAAATTCAAGATCGAATTCCTGAAGGATGACGATCCATTTAGAGTATTTTCCCCCAAGCACTTGACATGTCAAGATGTGGTACATGGGGTTTGAGTCCTCAATCACTGTGGTGGTGCGTAGTAAGATGTAATGGCGGAATCTCTGGAAAGCGATGATGGTTGCTAGAGCCAATTTCTCTACATGTGAATATCGAAGTTCGGGTCCAGATAGACTCTTTCTCAGGTAATAGATCACATGTTCCTCACCGTTGAGGTCCTCCTGAACTAACACCATTGCAATAGTGGAAGTGGAAGCAGCTAAGTAAAGGATGTAGTCCTTTGTATACTCCAGAGGGTGCAACAAAGGTGCGTGGGTCAAGGCATGCTTGAGAGAATCAAATGACCATTGAGCGATGTCATCCCAGATGAAAGGGGTGTTTTTTTGTAGCAACCACATGAATCCTTTAGTTATCTTAGCGTAGTTACAAATGAAACGGCGAAGGAAGTTTGCTTTTCCTTGCAAACTTTGGAGTTGGGTTAAATTGGTAGGTGGGGGTAAGGCCAGAATAGCCTTAATCTTTAAGGGGTCCACCCTAATCCCGTATTTAGAGACAATAAACCTGAGGAGTCGACCGGATTCAACACCAAAGATGCACTTATGTGGGTTCAAGCGGATACGGTAGAACCGACATCAAAGAAAAATAGCCCGTAAGTGATCAACGTGATCGGATCGATTGGATGAGTGGGCAGGTAAGTCGTCGAGGTAAGGTTCTGCGATATGCTTGATATCGTGGAAAGCATACGACATGACCCGCTGGAAAGTAGCACCAACATTTTTGATACCAAAAGGTAGATTTTGATAAGTGAAAGTTCCCCATGGGCAGATAAAGGTTGTCTTATGTTGATCAGCAGGTAAAATTTCAATCTAGTTATACCCGGAGAAGCCATCCATGAAAGAGAAGATTACGCTCACAGCGCAATTATCAATGATTTGATCGATGAAGGGCATAGGGTAGTTGTCCTTTGGACAAGCTTTATTGAGATCCCGATAGTCAACACAAACACGGATGGTTCCTTGTTTTTTGGCAACCGGAACAAGGTTGGAGACCCATTCTGTCAAAGGGACAGGATAGATAAAGCCATATTTCAAGAGTTTCTCAACTTCTGCCTTTATAGCTGCGATTTTCTTGGGATGAACCAGGCGGAGTTTTTGTTGAACAGGTTTCGCACCAGGGTAAGTCTTGATCTCGTGTACGACGATCAAAGGGTCGATCCTTGACATTTCCTCGTAGCTCCAAGCGAAGACATAACGGAATTATTTAAATAGAGCAGTGTAAGAGACCACTTCTTCAGGTGTGCAATTAGCACCAAGGTTAATATTTTCCACAACACCCTCTTTGATTGAAATATCGATAATGATTGTAGTAGAGATGTTACCCATATTCCCCTTAGAAAGAGTATCTTGTGTGAGTATGGGAGATTGCGGAGAATTGGTAACATCAGGGGGGGAGACAAAGTGTATGTCTTGGTGAATTTCTTCCAAAGGCGGAAGAAAAGAGGATCGATGATGGTTATCATCCCAAGGTACGTCGTCAATACTAAGCATTTCCATAATAGATTCGTCAGAAGGGAAAATTTGGGAAATGTAATCGATTGCAGATGATAGGGAATCCAACCATGAAGGCATCAAGTAGGCATCAGGTGCCAATAAATGTGGGTTGTCTGGAGAGGGAGAGGCAGATTGAATAGCTACGTATGCGGCCTTGGCTGGGCTAAGTGGCATAGTGTCACCGAGCACATCAAATTCCATGGGACTAGGTACAATCCAAGGGTTAGATGATTCCAAGGATTGATAAGGCATAGTCGAAATCATATTGACGGTGGAAATATGATGCATGGTGGGTGGAAGTGGTGTAAAGAAGGTACCCATAAGGCTAGAATATTTCAATAAGCCAACACCAATGCTTTCATACATAACTGGGTGGTCTCCCAAAAAAGAAATGTTGTTGGTGACAGGGACGCAAGCGTTGGGTGTACAGAAATCGAGTTGATTGATAGTGACAATTTTACCTTGATGGGGGAATTGTACACATCGAAACACTGATGAGGCAACGACAGTCATAGCATAGAACCAACTTCTTCCAAGTAGTAGGTATTAATCGAGGGGGCCATCGACCACCTCGACGTCAACAGTAACAGTTTTTCCGCCCAACTAAATGGCTAAGGATTGTAACAGTCTGTGAGGATGAAAACCTCACCCATCGAAAGCCTGTAACATCGTAGGGGATTTTTTAAGGCTAGGTGATTTTAAGCCTTTCCAACAAGCTAGAGACATGACACAAGTAGAGGCTCCCTCATCCAAGATAGTTCGGTGGATTTGTTGATTGTGAACAACAACATCGATCTGAAAAGCTAGTTGGTGAGAGAGTCGGGGTTGATGATCATCCAGATTAAACGTGAGGTTATTTGACGACTCAAGATCAAAAGCACCGATGGAAGCTAAGAGCGCTCTACGTTGGCTAGGACAGTGTTGTAGAACTTCCAAAGCAGACATAGCACACGGTGCTTGAGCCAAATCTTCAACGATGTTGTAGTTTTGGGTACCTGTGAACTAGGATTAAAGGTGGATTTCCAGATAGTGCTCTTAGGAGGGCGTAAAATGGAGTCAAACGAAGGTTTCTCAATCTGAAGTGGCCCAGACGAAGGGCTAGTAGATGGAGGACTAACGGCAGATGGTAATGGGTCCAGTAAGGAACCGTTAGTAGTCTTCGACTTATCAGGTTTAACCGGTGTGTCATATGTCGCAGTGCGAGTGGTCAGATTAATCCCGTTAAACATGTAAATGTGGGCACTTGTCGAGGCCTCATCATGGGATTGGTTGGAACTACCCCCTGGAGTGGGGGTTTGAGCAACCAAAGATTGTTGCTGTGGAAAGGCTGAGTAAGCACAGTGGGTTGTGAATTTCCCTTAAATATCTTGGCCACTTCATCGCGATGTGGATAGTCTCGAGTGTAGTGATCGTCGCCACAAATGAGACATGGGAATTTCAGTTTTCGTTGTGGTTGTTTTCTAGCAGCAGGGATTTGAGGTTGATTTTTTGGTTGGTTGTTGTTGTTGTTTTTCTTTGGTTTATTTCTAGCTTTCTTCTTGCCCCCAGGTTGTTGTGAAGGGGTCGATTGGACCGCATTCACCTCAGAGACCTAAGTTTGAGGGGGGGTAGAAGAGGGTGCAGTTGGACTGGGAGCAGCTGTCGAAGTGGGCCGTTGGGTTGTTCCAGTCGATTGGGAAGTAGATTGGGTTTTGAAGGAGCCAATAACTCCATCCACGTGCGAGGTAGACGATGGTTTGGATGGATCATTAGTGGCATGGGTAGCATTCAATATCAATTTGTACAGAGTACCAGATTGTGAATAAACCAAATCTAAGTACTGAGCTCGAGAAATAGCTTCTTCCTCAGTGACTACACCACTCATGGCAGGAATGACCACTTTGATTAGCCTTATTCGTCGTCTCCATTCATGAATATGATCAGAGATATGTACGGAGGTTGTCTGACGAAGGGAGGTCAATAGTTCAATACCTGTCTCGTATCGAATGGTTAGTTGGAAGTGTGTGAGGAAGGACATGGCAAGGGAGTTGAAATCGTGAAAAGAGGCATGTGGTAGTTCAATATACCATTTTGCTGTAGAACCCGTAAGCATTCGTTGGAAAAGATGCAAACGTATAGAATCGTCCATGAGGGAGTTGGATGAACACCACAAATGGAAAGTCATCACGTGGTTGTTTGGGTCTTCTCCAGACTTTCCGTCGAATTTTGGAATATCTGAAGGAAGTTTAGCTGGAATAGCTGGCCAAACCGGAGAATGAAAAATGGGATCATTCGTTAACCGAGACAAGTCTGGAAGGTCCAGAGTTGCGAGGAAAGGTAGTTGTCGGTTAACCTGTGGGTAATACTGGTGTGGCATAGGGACAACAGTAGGGCCATACACTAGGTTATGCGGATAATTGTAACTAGTGAGCCCTCTTGTATAAGGTTGGTGTTGACCAGGGTACACAGGATTTGAGGTGTTTTGAGAAACATGTGTGAGCAGGGGATAATCGGATGGGTTTTGAGGATTGTAATCCGAATTCGGCGTTTGTCCATAAAGAGGTTATTGTGGAGCTTGAGAATTGTGTCCCCCCGAGAACTGTGGGTTTCCTGAAAAAGGGATATTCCATGGATTAGGCGTGGCAGACACATTTTGTCCATATGGTTGATGGTAGGCTACAGATTGAGGTTGCCCCCCGGAATGAGGGTGCCCTCCAAATGGAAGTTGTCCTCCGGTGGAAGGATGCCCCCCAGCTTGAGGTAGAGTTCCCAGAATTTGAGAACCAGACATAAATGACTGACTGGTACCACTGAACGGATTAAGACCACCAAGACTGGTCCCTCCGGGTTGTTGGATAGGTATGGAACTTCCCGGCATAACTTGGGTAGTAGTGGCAATGAAAAAATTCAGTGCTCTGTACCCAAAAGGGAGTGATGATGAAGGTCTTGGTGTTACTGGTGTGCCAATTGCAGCTTGGCTAATCACCTCATTACCGGCGGGAATAGTCAGAATGTGAGGTACCATTGTAGAATGGGCCGTCTGGAGAGGAAAAGTAGACCTTGGGCCAACGAACGATGTGTTCGGACCAACGTACGGTGTGGCCGTAAAAACGGTAGTACCGGTAAAATGGTTTAAAGGTACGGTGTAGGTGATAGGCACGTCGTCACCTACTCCTGTTCCATAAAGATCCTGCACCATGCGCGGTGGACTCCGAACAATGTCTACGGTCCAAAAGGGGTCTTCGACTAAAGGGTTTGCATGAGACCCAGTTGGAATGTTAGAAGGATTGACGACAACAAATTCACCGACTAAATTTAGTTGGAGAACACGTCGCTCATATCCCTCCAGAATGCGAAAAGCTTCCGGAGACTTTGAAACAATTCAAAAATTCTCTAAAGGAGTGGGAACTTCTTCTTGGGAAGTTGTAGTGTCTTGAACCTCGCTCTGTTGAGGATATTCCTCCATAGAATGAGGGGGTAAAGGGGTGTTCCCTTCCATATTTTCTGGAGGAAGTCCCTGTAGCCTCCGCAAATGGCGTGGAGGGTCGATGTTGGTGAAAAAGAGTTGGCGGAAAAGATCTATGGCCAACTACCGAAAAGAAACAACATACGCTAATAGAATCTAAGAATCACAACCAAGAAAACAGGACCTTCTCTCGATGACTGTACTAGTTGGTGATGAAATCCAACGTCGCGTGATCAAGTCAAGAAGGGGTGGGGTTATGGTGGAACAGTTACAATGGCAACCTGCTTAACGAACTTTCACCCTAGTGTAAGCTTCCACACAGTAATTGTGGATTTACCCTCCAAGGAGCCCGAGTGAGTTTGACCAATGTCTGCTCCAGTACAATGAGACTTCCCTTCACTGTCACCTTGTGTAAGACCCTAAATATTATGGCCACTAAGGTTACCAATTCGTAGTCAGCCCCTGGGTGGGTACAGTCGACAATCTGGTCTGAACGTACGGGCAAGGTATCTAGCCCGAAATCAACTTGAAAGGCTTCCACTCAACATTGTGAGTATACCTTTAAGTGATCCCCATAATATGATCTGACCGCTACAATCGGTCAAACCACAGAGGGATAATCTCCGTAGCTCTCCCGAATGCAACCTCGTGTGTAACCCCTGTGTGAGAGGGGGATCCCAGGCAGACTTATACGACAATTGGATTTGACTCTCCCTAGCTCAGGATGTTAATGTTTGTTTTGGAAACTTTGGAGAGTTATGCTCACAGCCTAATCCAAAGTACTAATCCTAGTCTACTGTTGGTGGAGGATCCTAGAAAAGAAAATGTTCTAGATAGTTTTTAATTAGCATTCATTTTATAGTTGTTCTTTACTCAAAAGGGGTGCATGGAAGTGAAACGGATGGAATGATGAATCAGTCCCCAAAAATACATCAAAGATGATAATCAGTCATTTATTTTCGATGAACATCTATCTAAGGGAGAGAGAGAGAGAGTTCTTTTCACTAACAAGCACTAATAAGGAATGTCCTCAAACGAATTTTCTTCAATCAAATCCGATGTGGTGCTAAACTTTTTGAAAATACCTTCTAATATGCAAAATCAATCATGAAGATGTCTCTTTATTGTTTGTATGTGAATAATGATTAATTCGAAACAACACGTTTCCTGCCAATTCTCTTTTTGGATCAAAGAAACTCAAACAAACACAAGCAGGTTTCGTACAAACAATACACCCTCTCGTCGTGATAAAAAACAAGAAGCAGAAGAAAAGAAAAAACAAAGAAAAATCAAGAACTTCACACCAAAAGAAATGTCGAAGAACAATGACCTTAACTAAAACCAAAAGGAGAAAATTGTAGGCTTCTGATGTCCTTCACCGGAGTTTCTCACTCAATCAAAAAGGAGAGAAAGACAGTGCATTGGTTTCAAACTCCAAACAGCAGAAAATCTCAACAATAATGAAGAAGGCTACAAAATCAAAGCAGCAAGGTATTTTTTCCTCAGAAGGAAGGATGTCAAAGTTGAAAGGGAAGAAGCATTGACTCACAGGGAGGCTCAACAAGTGAGGCATAGAGATTAGACCTTGAAAAGAGCAATTCTGGAAAAGTTTTGGCCAAAAGAGGGCTGGCGCTCTGGTGTAAAGGGAACCAAGCATTATAGTGCTCTGTGTAAGGTAGTCAAGGAGCGTTGGCGCTCTGTTAACACAGCCACAGGGGCGCCAGGTTCAAAAAGCTCCTAAAAATGTCAAAAAATTCAAAAATTGCAGTCTAGTCTTATCAAGCAATTTGAGTGTGATGGGGTAGGGAGTCAATCAGCTCATGAAATCAATCAAAAAGAGGGTGAACCAGGTCCGAAAACAATCAAGGGGTAATACAAGGTCTATGAGGAGAAATCAAGAGGCTCCCCAGTGGAGTTGCCAGTTTCTGTTGAAGGAAAATCTCCCTGCGGACAGGTAGATCTCCTCTTGAGATCTAGACTCTTAACTCTTAAGACAAAAGATGCTTAATGTGGACACTAACTTCCTTTCGGATCTATACAAACTAATGCATGAGGAGGAAGGAGAACAAAAGTACCTCTTTACCGACGTTTGTCCCTGAACGCTCTGAGTTGAGCTCCAATCTTTCGCTCCTCGATGAGCCTTGTAGACAAACAATAGTATGACCACTTCCTACTCTATTGATATTAGCTTGAAAACAGATCTATCTATCAGAGATAAGTTCATGTAAGATCAGACACAAAATAGAAAGAAACAAGCCAAGCGTGTCATATTAATGAGAACAATGACATCAGTAACTTACAATCGTAGATGCGAATGCGACAGCTTCGTCAAGTCCCCTTTGTCTAACCCTTGCTCAAAAGATCCATGACTTGGATGATAGTAGCTTCATTGATTACTCTCCTCTAGTTCACTGTGTGTTTCCTATGAGATCATAGGTTTCTTGCTTGCAATTCTTCCCTCCTTTCCACCATCATAGAATCTGTTTATATAGGTTTAGAGAGGCTTAACTTCTTGAGGTATCTTTAGGGTAGGTTGAGGAATTCCCTCCTTAGATCAGGGATCTTCTCCTAAGATCATGATTGAACCAGGAATTCGAATGCAACTGCCTTCCAAACTTGAAAGATCCTCCCCTTATTATCCTCAACAGATCAACTACTGCCCAGATTAGACAACGCTCCCTCAAAAGGGGCATTAGGGCGCTATAACGCTCCCTAATAGGCTCAAGGAGAGTGCCAGCGCTTCAAAGATGTGTAGCTCTCCTTCAGAGGGGTGATTTGGTGCTATAACACTCCCTAACACCTTATAGGGGAGCGCCAACGCTCCTAAGGCTGATGTAGGGGAGCGCTCCCTTCTAAAACTCTAGTTTAAGGGCTCCTTTCAGGTGGGAAGAGATACCTGACTTTAGTTAATCATTCTCCTTCCTCCAAATCAAGTGTTTGAGATATTCTAAGTGTCTCCTTGGTGTCGTCATCATGGCAATATGCTTTGTTTGACATTTGTGACACTTGTAAATAACATGCGACACTTGCGACAGTTGTGAGGAACATGCGACACTTATCAAAGCGAGCAATGTTGATGTGTAACATCGACGACACCTCTTCATCTCCTCATTTAACCCAATATGCATATGAAAAGTCTCTCATGGATAACCAACTAAATGAGTTGAGTAAAGGGGAAAGGACCAACGGAAATCCAAATAGATACAACCTAAGGTCAAAGAAGAAAGAGGCACAAAACCCCCAGGAAGTGGTTAAGAGCCCTACCCCAGAAGTTAAGGATATTATGAAGCCCCCCTCCTCTTATAACTTTGAGAATGATATTCAAAAGATTAAAATCCCTGTACATTTTTTGGAGCTAGTTAAGAATGAGGATTTCAAAAGGTACCTTTCCAAAATGTTGCAGCCTGAAGCATCATCTCATCCCACAAACTCAGTCAACCTCCAATATGAAAAAGCAGCTGTCATATTGGGGCCTTTGTTAGAGGATAGGGATGACTCATCCCCTCATTTCTATACATCATTGAACATCCATGATAAAGTGTTGCACAACTGTTTGATGGATTCAAGGGCATCTCATAATCTCATGCATAAGACTGTCATGGATGAGCTTGGGTTGGAGGTTACAAAAACCTACCATGACCTATACTCATTTGATTCCAGGAAAGTGAAGTGTCTTGGGGTTATTAAAGACCTGGTTGTCTCCTTGTTCCAGTTTCCAATGAAAAGTGTGGTCATGGATATTGTGGTGGTTGATGTTCCCCCTAATTTTGGAATTCTCTTGTATAGATCTTGGATATAAAGACTAGGGGGGACTTTGCAAATGGATCTTTCATATGCCACAATTCTTGTGTTTGGGGGGGGACATAGAAGGCTTTATAAGGAAGCACAACAAGCTTGTATTATCTGTGATGAAGCAAATCCTACCAACCACCCCATTTTTGCAGTTGACACTGATTTAGGAACCAATATGCTACAGCTCATTGATGCTCCTCAAACACCTATTGAAATCAGAAAGAATCCTATTGCCTCTTGTGAAAACCCTCTTCCCAATACCTCTGTTTGGAAGATGTTTTTTGATGGAGCCTCTTCTAGGGAAGGTGTTGGTGTTGGGATATTCTTCATTTCTCCTGCCCAAGAGACTATATCTCTGTCTTACAAGCTTGAATTTGAAGCAAAAAACAATGTGGCAGAATATGAGGCTCTTTTTTTGGGTTTGAGAGCTGCTAAGAACATGAAGATTGAGGAGCTATCAATATTTGGAGATGCTGAGTTGATTGTTCATCAAGTTAGAAATCAGTATCAAGCTAAACACCCCAGGTTAAGGACCTATAGAAATGAAGTCTGGGATCTTGTTGATAGTTGATTCTTGGATTTAAATATCTCATTTGTTCCAAGAGAGTAGAACAATGTGGTAGATTCATTAGATGTCTCAACAAGTAATTTCAGGGTCCCTTTGCCCCCAAATCTCAAGTATGAGGTGGAAGTAAAATACAGACCCTCTATTCCTAACAATGTCAAACATTGGAAGGTTTTTGAGGATGATCTTGAGATAAAAATATTTCTCGAAACTGTGGATGAATTTTCTGATTTGCATAAATTTGATCAAGATCGGGATATTGAAGAAAACCCTCATACTGATATTTTTTTGAATAAAATTGTTGACAAACGTATTGTTCAGTTACCCAGTAACCATATTCCAAAAGGACTTGTCCCCCTGGAGAGATTGTTTGATAGAAATGATGTTGTTGTAAAGATTAAAGGTTCAATGGAAGATGTTAATGTGACTGACTGCAATTTAGGGATAGAGGAGGATCCAAAGTATGTCTAATTGTCTGACAGTTTATCAAAGGAACAAAAGGCTGAGTATGCCAATATTTTGAAATAGTTTGTTGATGTGTTTGCATGGAAATATGAATATTTAATGACATGTGACACAAACATTATTGAGCATAAGATCCCTTTGAAAGAAGAGACCAATCCATTTAGGCAGAAACTCAGACAGATAAATCCCATGATGTTGCCTATTATGGAAAAAGAAGTGAAAAAGTTGTTGGATGCCCAGATCATCATCCCTTTGAGATATTCAGAATGGGTGGTTAACTTGGTGCCTGTGAGAAAGAAAAATGGGGAAGTCAGGTTATGTGTTGATTTCGGGAATTTGAACAGAAGCTCCAAAAAATATAATTACCCTTTGCCAAAGATGGAGCACATTTTGTAGAGAGTGATTGGTTCGTCTAAGATGTCTATGATTGATGGATTCTCTGGCTACCATCATATCTTTGTCCTGCCTAAAGATAGAGAGAAAACAACCTTCAATACTCCTTGGGACACGTTCATGTATGCTAAAATTCCCTTTGGATTGATGAATGCAGGAGAAACCTTCCAGCGAGCCATGGACATTGCCTTTATTGGGGAGAAAGACAAATTTGTAGTAATCTACCTGGATGACATTACAGTGTTCTCAAAGTCAGACATAGAGCATTGCCATCATTTGAAGAAGGTCTTCCTGAAGTGTAGAAATTTTGGTCTCTCCCTCAATCCTACAAAATATTTGTTTTCTATGAAGGAAGGCAAATTATTGGGGCATATTGTGTCAGCAGAAGGGGTAAGAATTGATCCAAACAGAGTAGAGGCCATCCAATCCTTATCTTTTCACAGATCCAAGAAGGAGGTTCAGTCTTTCTTGGGTAAAATCAATTTTCTAAGAAGGTTCATCTCTAATTTTGCTGAGTTGGTTAAGCACATTACAACCATTCTTAGAAACAGAAGCGAGGTGAAGTAGACTACTGATTCCATAAATTATTTTGGCCAAATCAAAAGGGCTTTGACTGAAGCACCTATGCTCATCATCCATTACTATTCTAAGGAATTTCTGATATTTTCTTTTGCCTCATATGATACATTGGTTGTTGTTTTGCTACAGAAAAATATAGAGGGATTAGAGCAGCCTATTTCCTTTTTCAGCAGAGCATTGAGGGATGCAGAAATGAGATACGATATCATGGAGAAGCAAGCATATTCTTTGGTCAAAGCTCTCAAGGCTTTCAGGATATATGTTTTGCATTAAAAAATTGTTGCATATGTTCCCTCAGCCTCAGTAAAATAGATATTGATCCAGCCTAACATAGATGGGAAGAGAAGCAAATGGATTGCTAAAATTATGGAATTCGACCTAGAAATAAAATCCACTAAATTGGTAAAAGGCCAAGGTTTGGCCAGGTTGTTGGATGAATCAAACTGCAAAGCTTTAGGGGTTAATTTCATTAACATAAACTCAGAAAATCAGCAAGCAAAGATTGTTGATAAAGACTCTCATGTCAACTTCAACTTGGCAGAATGCACCTGTTATAAAGACATCATATATTTTTTCCAGAAGTTGCGACCTCCTGATGGCTTGGACAAGAACAAGGTGAGATCTTTGAAACTCAAAGCAATCAATTATTGTCTCATTGATCAGGTTTTGTGTTGGAAGGATCCTCTAGGAATTCTATTGAGATGTCTAGACCCACAAGAGACCCAAAGGACCATAACTGATTTTCATGATAGCTTATGTGGGGGACATCATTTATGGAGGACCACAACTTATAAGATCCCCAGAGCCGGGTATTTATGGCCTAGCCTTTTTTCTGATGTTTGTACAAAGATTAGAGCCTATGACAAATGCCAAAGGTTTTCTGGAAAGTTGCAGCTAAAATCTTTGCCTTTGAAACCTGCGGTGCTTTCTGGACCTTTTCAGAATTGGGGTCTTGACTTCATTGGAGAAATATACCCATCCTCAAGTGGTCAGCACAGGTGGATTTTGACTGCCACTGATTATTTCACCAAATGGATAGAATCCATCCCTACAAGGAGTGCCTCCCACAAGGTAATCATCATCTTCCTTGAAGATATCATGTCCATATTTGGTTGTCCAAGCAAGATTGTTATAGACAATGAGGCCTCCTTCAAGGCTGAACCATTGATCAATTTCTGTGAATTGTATGGGATTACATTAATCCATTCTACTCCTTACTACCCTCAAGGAAATGGTTTAGCAGAGTCCTCTAACAAGAACCTCATAAAGATCATCAGGAAGTTGTTAGAAGACAATAAAAAGGCATGGGACTCAAAGCTGAAATTTGCATTATGGGCCGACAGAGTTACAACAAAGAGGTCACTGGGTGTTTCCCCTTTTCAGCTTGTATATGGGGTTGAGGCTATTTTTCCTACTCAACCTTGCCTACAACAAAATTCCTCCAGGACTACCAAGGAGAACCTGATGATATGGCCAGGAGGATACAACAGTTGGTAGAAGTACATCAAGCTAGGGAGAAACTACTTGATAAAGCTCGGGATCACCAACAAAAAATAAAACGAGCCTTTGACAAGAGGGAAAGAAAGGAAGATTTTCAGTTGGGGGATATGGTGCTCAAGTGGGATGCCCCTAGGCAAGAAAAAGGAAAATATGGTAAATTCGAAGTCTTATGGATTGGTCCTTTCAAAATTTCTAAAGTATTTTCAAAGAACACCTATAAGTTGTAGAGCTTGGAGGATTCTAAATTTTTTGGTGGCCCTATCAATGGGCACTTTCTGAAAAATATTTTTCTTAAGCCATGATTGGCTTTCCACCATTGTAATTACCACTTCCTTTATTAATGTTTGAATAAGAGACTCCATGACCCAAAGGCTAAGGCACTAGAACTGTGTGTTCTTGGCAGCTCGTAGGGAGCATGCCATCCCCATGTGGAGCCAAATGTTATCACATAAAGTTGTCCATAGTCACGAGAAACAACTATGAATGCAGGCGAGTGGGAAAGTTGTCCATACCAGATCTCAGGTCCCATTTAGATCAACGACCTCAAATCATTTCAAGGCCGCAACATGCTCGGGCGTTAAAAGGCCTTAAGCGGGCCAAAATCCTAACCACGGTTTAGCAGGGTGGCTACGTGGCGAGGAGCGGTGCATTTCGGGCCCAAAAGCAGTGTGGGCCTAAACCGCTCCTCGTGTCCTTGAAATCACATGCGCATATGATGTCTTATCCAGCAGCAACAGGTGGTCGCCCGCTAGTCGTCCAGCTGCGCTCCAATCCCGAGAAGGATTCAGTTAATGAAAAAGGACCAGTAGTTGAAACCTCAGCTCAGTCCATAAATAGAAAGAAGGAAAGCTATGGCCGAGGAGACATAGTTGTCAGCCCGAGGTACCATGATGGAGGGTTTCTTCTTGCAGGCCCATACTGACCTGAGCTTGCGTTTGACAGGAGGAAACACGCACAGTCTGACAGAAGGAGGTGCAGACTAAAGACTTTGAATGGAATGGCTAGATCACACTCCTAGCAGTGGTGAACTGATCCGAGTATAAATAGATCACTTCAAGATTTTGTTATGGTCGTCGAATGGTTGAGCAGAGCTCCCTATTTTGTAATAGTTTGATAGAAAAGTTGTTCTCTGGTTATGTATGAGACCTGAGACTTTCTCATTAATAGAAGTCATCTCCTTTCATCATCTTGTCTAAATCTTTGTTGGAACACTCGTGCATGGAAGATCCAGATGAGGGGTGTAGTTGTATTGTAATGTAGGTTTGATTATAATGTTGTTGTGACATGTTTCAATAATTTCTTTGTTTCCTTTTTCCCTCTTATGTTGAAATGCTCTTGCATGGATGATCCAGGGGAGTTGTTGTAGTTGCATGGTGATGGAGGTTTGATTATTATGTTGCTGTGATATATTTCAGTGTCTGAAACTTGAGTTCAAGAGTGCTCTTATGCTTGAGTTTTTCTTCATCAAGCTGCTTGAAGGTCGGATGCTCATGGTAGGCTTGTCCACCTTTCTCACTAAGTCTTCCCCCTTCTCACTTTTAACCTTAAACCATTGATTGAAGTTAATGAGGACCTCATTTCCCTATGCATTGCTTGTCTAGTTTATGTGTTAAAACATTATTGTACTGAGTTTTGTCCATTTGACCTCCACTCATAAACCTACCCCCACAAACATTTTGATGGGTACTGAGGTTATCCTCTTGCAATTTGAGGATGACTCTCGGTGCTAACACAATTCACCAAATTTTAATGAAAAAAAACTAAATATATATATTTTAAAATAATATATATCAAAAAAAAAATTTTAATTAATATATTATAAAGTAAAATTAAAATTTGCTCATAAAATAAATTTAAAATTATTTTTAATTAGTTGAGAAGTTGTCTTTTTAGAACTTTTAGAACATAAGGAAACAATTACCCATTCAAAATTAAAAACTTATAAAAACAAAAAAGTGAAAGTTACCATACATACATACTTCAACAAATTATTTCATAATTTTGCCACCTTAAAAAAATTCTCTTAAATTAAACTTTCAAAGTTATACTTTTTCATATAAAAATTATATCTTTCTTAACATACACTACATATTAAATTGTCAAAGTTATAATTTTTCATATAAAAATTATATCTTTCTTGACATAGTATTA
>JZKD02S2208698.1:6094-29272 GCA_000966675.3 Picea glauca
TATATATATATATATATATATATATATATATATATATATATATATATATATATATATATATATATATATATATATATATATATATATATATATATATATATTAAGAGAATATATTTACTACAAATTTAATTTGTTTTTATGGAAATATGTGATGCCCAACTTTAACCTTTTTTAATTTATTTCATTATATCCATTCACTTTTAAGATTTCAAATGGTGATTATTCCAATTTTGGTATAATGTATCCATTCATCCAAAAAAAAACGTGAACCTAGGATAGAGAATTCAAAATTTCAAATTTTTAAATATATATAATATTCAAAGTTAGAATGGAATTATGTTGGTTTATATATGATTATGATGATGACATGATTAAAGTCCATGCAACCAAATTTGGTTTATCGGACCTTAAGAAAGCATTGTATTGAGATTTTAGTCAACTAAATAGTAAACACACACACACACAAGTTTGGTCATCTGAAACTCTTATTATTAGTTTGAAGGTATCAATAATTATTCATTACCCTTTATGCCCCCAAATTTGAAGATGTAAGTCTAATCACTTCAAAAATAACTATGTCACTAAATTTTGTATGTTTAAATTTCATGATTTTCATATACTAAAACGATACAACTTATTCACATAAATTTACCTTCATCATTTTTTTTATGTTTCAATATATTAAACAATTTTGATTAAAAACCAACCAAGTACTCATATACAAACCAATATTGAAATTTACATATACAAAAATTGTTACATATCAGGGGGTTACACACCACCCTTTTGGAAATCATAATCTAGAAAATATTAGCATCACTATTAAAAAAATAATAATAATAAACCATCATTTACTTTGTGAAGCATTCCAAAAATTCATGGGTTATCACTATATAAGAGTCTTTTAGAAATTCATCTAAGAAAGGGAGAAATTTCTAAATCCATGATTCATAAAAATAAGTAGAAATTTGTCCTTGTCAGGACCCTTTGATATCCCAATTGACTTATTCAATTTCAGGCCATCCTTGGATATCGTATCATCTTCCTTGTTACTTTCCTTGTAGACATGAGAAAAAGTGATGTGAGTAAAGGAATGTTGATGAATTTTGATTACTACAAGTGGGATCTCCCTAAAAAATCTATCCTTTCTTCTTTTATAGCGGGGGTTGTTAGAAAAGGAAGGAGACCAAAGATTTTTTATCAATGCACAATTAAGGTCCATACACACCAATGCGTACATGAATAATCACAGAATGATGCATCAATGTTCAAAAGAATTGAAATAATTTATAATACAAATGACACAGACTGAATAAAGTGCATCAGTGACATTGACAATTACGCACTAGTGTGCCCCATCATCAAGCACACCGTAGTAGGGTAAATTCAAAAAAATACCAAATCAATTTTCATTTTTATAGTGCATCCTATGCTTCCAAACTCTCAAGAAAGAAACCATGTTTCCAATGCTCTACACTGACTTGCATAACTCCATTTGTAGATTCCACACATTTCCAAATTTAGGAAATTATCACAAATTTCCATTTCCTCTCAATGGTGAAACCATGCCTCCTCGAGACATAAGACACGAGGTAAATAGTTTATTACTATATTATTTTCATTTTCATCCAATCAAAATTTGAATTTTGTTAGGGACCTATCGTCCCTAACCCCTCATGTAGGTAGAATTATTGTAATAGAGTGTTTCTCTGTTGGAGGTTTACCCTTGAAGAGGAAAGTGAACATTGTTTCCTATCAATAAAGGTATTGTTTTGGTGGTATGGTTTCATATATTGTGTTGTTTTGATGTTCTTTTTTGCAGTGTCTCCATTTTTCTACTATTATAAATGATCTAGTAACTTACAAGTGGTATCAAAGCACTTTCCTTGGCAGAAAATTGTGGGTTATTTTTCTTCAGGGTAGAGACGTATTCCGATGTCTTACAGCTATAGATATATTTCATTCAATGCATAAATCCACGGTCAGGGAAGCATACATGCAGGAACTATAAGTGGTACTTAAGCACACATTGGTGGCCACACTCGTAACCCCTATTGGTACCCCTTCGAGTGGTAGTGCATCAAAAACACTTGTATACAGATCGACCTAGATATCCTAAAGCCCTCCGTAGGGAAACCAATCATTTGCCTGAGTTCTATAGTGCCACTGAGAAAATCACTTAGAAACAATGATGATTTTAAGGATGAAAATTTATTTTAAAATGTACAAACCTTGGTGAATCTTACTTATCTTTCATATGCCAACTATAAATGTTTGGCGATATTTTTGTAAAAATATTCAAATTTCTAAGGATTTTATATAGTTTGTATAATTTTTTTTGGATTTTTAAGGTAAAATAATGTTTTCCTATAGAATTTGCGAGAATCATTTTTAGAATGGAGAATATTTTTTTTGGAAAAAACCATGGAAAACTAGCGCATGAGCGATGGAAGGTGAGCACACATGTACATAAATGTATATTTTATTAGAATTTAGTAGTAAAATCGAAGAGGGGTTCTCCTATCCCTCAAATAAGGATGTCTCACACACAAATTGGTGTGTGACTTACCAATTGGGCTTGGTCGTAAACTTTACAAAAAATTATTATATAGTCAAAGATAAAATATTAAACTTTATACACTTTGAAATGTGCATTATGAAATCCAAAATTGATTTTAATCCGACTATGCATTTAACACTATTGTGAAGTGTTTATTACTCACCAATCTCTCATATATTGTTTTGGATTTATTTTAATGTCTTTTTAGTTGGGTAGTGAGATTATTACTCACCAATCTCTCATATATTGTTTTGGATTTATTTTAATGTCTATTTAGTTGGGTAGTGAGATAGCCATATGTATGTATATACATTCAAGGTTCATGATAGTTTACATCCTTTAACTCTTGCTATCTACCCGAAGTTTATGTGAGATGGAACAATTTATTTATAGACCACTTTTTATTTTCTTTTTAAAATTTAGGGGCTTAACTATTTAATTGTTTTAGTCAATTTTGAATTTGTATCTATATTTGGGTTAGCTTAAAATGTGGAAAAACCCTTGAGATAAGTTCATCGATATATTGTTTTTACGCAAATCTTTTTACTACAAATTTTATTTGTTTTTATGGAAATATGTGTTGCCCAATTTTAACCTTTTTTAATTTATTTCATTATATCCCTTCATTTTTAAGATTTCAAATGGTGATTATTCCAATTTTGGTATAATGTATACATTCATCAAAAAAAAAACTTGAACCTAGGATTAAAGTCCATGAAAGCAAATTTGGTTTATCGGACCTTAAGAAAGCACTGTGTTGAAATTTTATTCAACTAAATAGTAAACACACACACAAGTTTGGTCATTTGAAATTCTTATTATTAGTTTGATGGTATCAATAAATATCAATTACCCTTTATTCCCCCAAATTTGAAGATGTAAGTCCAATCACTTCAAAAATAAATATGTCACTAAATTTTGTATGTTTAAATTTCAGAATTTTCATATATTGAAACGATACAAGTTATTCACATAAATTTACCTTAATCAATTTATTTATGTTTCAATATGTTAAAAAATTGTGATTAAAAACCACCAAGTACTCATATATAAATCAATATTGAAATTTACATATACAAAAATTGTTACATATCAAGGGGTTACACAACGCCCTTTTGGCAATCATAATCTAGAAAATATTAGCATCATTATTAAAAAAAAAAAATCATAAACCAACATTTAATTCGTGAAGAATTCCAAAAATTCATGGGTTATCACTATATAAGAGTCTTTTAGAAATTAATCTAAGAAAGGTAGAAATTCCTAAACCCATGATTCATAAAAATAAGTATAAATTTGTCCTTGTCGGGACCCTTTGATCTCCCAATTCACTTCTTGAAATATCAGGCCATCGTTGAATATCGTATCAGCTTCCTTGTTACTTTCCTTGTAGACATGAGAAAAAGTGATATGAGTAAAGGAATATTGATGAATTTTGATTACTACAAGGAGAACACCTTCTTGGAGAAGTTATTGTGGGATCTCCCTGAAAAATATATCCTTTCTTTTTTTATAGCGAAGGTTGTTAGTGAAGGAAGGAAACCAGAGCTTTTTTATCAGTGCGACTTTAAGGTTGATACACACCAGTGTGTACATGAACAATCAAATAATGATGAATTAATGTTCAAAAGAATTTTCATACTTTATAATAAAAATGACAAGGAATGAATAAAGCACATTGGTGACATTGACAATTACGCACTAGTGTGCCTCACTGTCATCAAACACACTGTAGTAGGGTAAATTCAAAGAAATACCAAATAAATTGTCATTGCTATAGTTCATCCTCTGCTTCTAAACTCTCAAGAAATCATCGGTGCTCATCGTCCTTCCAAAGAAACCTTGTTTCCAATGCTCTACACTGACTTGAATAACTCCATTCATAGATTCCACACATTTCCAAATTTTGAAAATTATCACAAATTTTCATTTCCTCCAAATGGTGAAACCATGCCTCCTTGGGACATAATACACGAGGTGAATTTTTTATTACTATCATATTTTCTTTTTCATCCAATCAAAATTTGAATTTTGTTATGTACCTATCGTCCCTAACCCCTCATGTAGGTAGAATCATTGTAATAGAGTGTTTCTCTATTGGAGGTTTCCCCTCGAAGAGGAAGGTGAACATTGTTTCCTATTAATAAAGGTATTATTTTGGTTGTGTGGTTTCATATATTGTGTTGTTATGATGTTATTGTTTTTGATGTCTCCATTTTTCTACTGTTATAATAGATCTGATACCTTACAAGTGGTCTTAGAGCACTTTCCTTGGCAAAAAATTGTGGGTTATTTTTCTTTAGGGTAGAGACTTATTTCGATGTCTTAAATCTATAGATATATGTTTTTCAATGCATAAATCCATGATCAGGGAAGCATACATATAGGAACTATAAGCGGTACTTAGGCACACATTGTTTGCCACCCTCATAACCCCTATTGGTACCCCTTCGAGTGGTAGCGCATCAGACAACATTTGTATGCAAATCGACCTAGATATATTGAATCCCCCCATAGATAAACCAACTGGTCACCTGACTTCTATAGTGCCACCGAGAAAAGCACTCATAAACATGGATGATTTTAAGGATGAAAATTTATTTTAAAATGTAGAAACCTTCGCGAATCGTATTAATCTTTCATATGCCAACTATAAATGTTTGGTGATATTTTTCTAAAAGTATTCAAATTTATAACGATTTTATATAGCTTGTATAAACTTTTGGCGATTTTTAAGGTAAAATAATTTTATCCTATTGCGATAATCATTTTTAGAATGGAGAATCATTTTTTGGGAAAAACCATGGAAAATTATCCCATGAGGGAAATTTAGCCCCTAAAATCATCCTTGCTCAGAAAGATAATCTCTAGTACCTGGGTAGTTGGGTAGTATGGCTAAGGGAACAGTCTGGCCTTCTTAGTTGGTTCCTTGAGATATTTGGTCGAGTACTAGTGTTCAACCTCACATGTATATCAAAGAGATATAGCACAAGAAAACCCCTTTTCTGTATAAACATTGAATACCCTAATTCTTGGGACGGAAACAGAAATAGAAAAAATGAGATCTATTGTTGTGCAACTTTACCTCCTGCATTATGGTTGCAAAATTACTACACATTTTTTCGAGTCAAGAATTTGTGCCTTTCAACACTAAAGTATTATTCAGATCGAAGTATAAATCAATAGGAGTATAAATCCTGTCATCACCCTTATTCGGGACCTATATCATCGGATTCTTCTCCTCACCTTGATTGCGGTGGTACCTTTCGGTTTCAAACATTTTTTTCAGTGGACTCGAACCCCTTTCCCAACACCCCTATTTTCCACCTCTCCCATTATATTCCCGTTTTCATACTAATCGGCGTGTTACCCCACCCACCCCATTTCCCTTACAAGCACCCCTGATATCCAAATGGCCAGCACTCGAAACTAAGACCTACAAGATTTCATCATTCAGACTAAGGAGTCTGTCAACCAAGTGACTTCTGATATTACTTTCGTCAATTTCTTCATTGAAAGATTAGATACCCACATCCAATAACAATTTGAGGCCATGGAGGCCAAATTCATGGGACAATTTTCCTCCCTCAAGTCTATTGTCAACCAATTATTGAACCTCCCCCATGGCCCTTCCTTCTCGTATCGACCATCCCACTCAGATAGTGTTGATTCCCCTCATTCTATGATTTTTCAATCCAAATCCTTTCATCGTGACCCTTGTCCTCCTTGAGTTGAGGTCAATAAATTTGGTGTCTCTGATCCAATGGGTTGGGTAACTCAAATGAATCATTATTTCTCTCTTCATATCATTACCGATGAGATGGTTAAACTTTGCTATGTTGTTATCTATATGGATCCTAAACGCTAACAATGGTGTAAATGGCATAACAATGCACGACAAGGGTATATTGCATGGACCAAATTTGTTGCATATCTCTATGAAAACTCTGACACTGACACCGACAAACAGGAGGTCCCATACACCAATTTGGTGTCTGGATTGGTTGTGACCTTTTTTTATTGTAATATTCCTCCACTCGATACTTCTATTAATAAAAAAAAATAACATGCAATATTTCACGGGTATATAAGTGTGGCCAAAAGTGGAAAGACCCCCATTCATGACTCTTAGAGTTATAACATCCCATGGAAGGATGCACCTTCCACGAAGAGGGAAATCAAGCCAAAGAAGTTATGTTAACAAAGTTTACATGTAAATATCTTGTTCTGACAATGATCATATTATTTATGCCTAGATTACTACGCAACTAGAAATGGATGAAAGTGATAGAAATAAGAATACTAAAATGAAAATTGCAGAGAACTAGTGGCATTTTCTTTAGGACAATCTTCCATTATCAGGTAGTAGTAGGCGTCTTCACTGGATGATATTTCCCCACTTTTATTGGGTGCAAACACAAATTCCTTACGTGGATAGGTTTGCTTCACTGCATCTTTGTTGCATTTGTGCTTCATTTTCCCCACTCCCATGGTCGTTGCACCCGTGCCCTCTTGAGGTTTCTCCAAGGAAAAGGTCAATTCCTTTCTTGATTGAGCTGCAAGGACTGGAGCCTTTGAAGGAGGCCCGTGAGAGGATTCAACTTCATCTAGTGAGGATGGTTCAGAGGTGCCCTTTTCCAACCAGAAGTCTAGTTTGTGAATGATATTCTTAGCTAACCAGTTCATCACCGTCTAGTAATGAGATCTTCATTGATTTATCTAATAACTTTTCATGTGTCAGACCACCACCTTAGCCTCTAATTTTTCAAGCATTTGATGCAAGTTGCTCAGAAATTTCTCACTATATCCTACCTCAGTAGAACTCGTAAACTTTATTCTCCTTGGGTGACCCCTCCCTCCTCTTCCTCTGCGAGGGGTGGCTCTCAAGCGTCTCAAAATTATGTTAGACCAGTGATCACAATAAACAAATTTAAACAGAGAGTTGCCTCTCATGAGGAGGGAGATGTGTCTTGTCTCATATACCAAGCCAATAATGTCCCACATAGTAACACCACAATTTTTTTGAGGTCCACAAAGACATGGATATTTCATGACCCCCAATGGATCCGGACTTGATATTGCATATTTGGGTATTATTTCCTTTGTACCGTGTGATGTCCATTGAACGAAGTGAAAGTCCTTTTCATAAATTTCGAGGACCTCTCAAGTAATGGAGGATTTAATGTGCATGAAGGATTGATTAACTGGATGTGAGGTTTAGGCCACCTGACATCTTTCTCCCTCTTCAATCACTTACTTCTTCCCCAGTATAAACACCCGCATCCATGTTAGTCATGAACTTAAAATTATATATATACACACACAATTTTGACTTTTTAATACTCTACCTCTCTTTAATGACTTCAACTCAGAACTTGGACTCTTATTTAATATATATTTAATAAGATTTGGTTTATGATGAGAAAATAATATTTAAATAGATAAATAGATAGATAGCTAGGAAAAATATTGCGTGGTGTGAAAAAGAAAGAGTTGAAACTTCAAATATTGTAGTTCTAAGAAGTACATACAAAAGGATTTTCTTAAATTTAAAGGGTCTATTCTATTTCTCCATTATGTTTGATGTATATGTGAAGAGATTCTCTAGTGCAACTACTTCTAAGTATTTTTTTTTTATGAATTTCATTTCTTATGAGTATCTTCATAACTAATCTTGGTTATTTGAAATTGTAATGTTAGATAACTAATATTCTCTAGTGTAACTATTTCTAGATATATTTTTTATGAATTTGATTTCTTATGAGTGTCTTCATAACTAATCTCTCGTTATTTAAAATTGTAATTGTTAGATAACTAATATTCAAGCAATATTATGTCCAAAATCTATTACAAAACTAAATCTATTGAAACTTTGTACAACTTAGAATTTTGTAGGGTTGGATAATTTAGCATGAATTTAATGTTTTAGGGGGAATTTTCCTAAGAAAACTAAATTTTTCATGTATATTTATTCTTAAGTTAATTATGTTTATTATTAATTTAAACATCATGTTATTATTTGTAGATATCCAAATATAAACTTCTCTCATTTAATAACATTTTGTGTTTAAAATGTTTTGAACCTAAAATTAATAAGCTATTGCTTTAAATGTAAAAAAGGGTGGTAAAAAAACTTATAAATATTTTGTTTTATAGGAAATGGTGAACATCCCATTTCAACACTTAAAAAACAACCAAGCATAATCTAAAACTGACATTATGAAACTATTACAAATTGTAGAATATGACATGATTTTAATCATTTTTAAATAAAAAAAAATTACCACAAAACTTTTTTTTAAAAACATTTAAATATTAATATTATGTATATTCATAATGATGATGTTATTATCTATTCAAATTATTATTTTTTTATTAACCTTAAAAAAAAGGTTAATGATTTTGTTGTATTATGCTTATTTTAAGATGAAATAAATAATATCATTTAGTTCACTTTGGTTTTCAAGGGTTGACTCATTATAAATATTAGTGGTAGTACAAGTGCACCATATTAAAATGGTTTATTTTATTAAAATTGCAAATATTACAAATTCTTTCATCCCATAATGTTTTGGGTCTTGTCTTCTTTTGAGTTTCACTATGAAACTTATGGAATTTTTTTTCTCTTTTTTTTTTAGTATTTATTTTCTCCTCGAAGTTAGAAACAATAAGAGATAACTTTAATCTTCAAACTTATGATTAATGGAAACATTGTATCAAATCAACCTTTTCTTATTCTCAATCTCCTTGTAACACCATAGTTTTATATTTAAAGCTAGTTATGATAACACTATCATGGTGTTGACATTCTTAATGGTATTCTCTTCTACTAACCCCAATAAGGGAGTTAAGAAATATTTTCTTTAGTCCACCCTAGCATTGATGGACTTCTACCAAAATTTTATTTTCATGTTATCTAGTATATACTTGTATAATTAGAATCTTATCACAATATTACTTTCCATTAGTGGGAGGCCATTGTGTAAAATAAGGATAAGATGGATAGAGTAAGGAATATTTTTTAATTTCCCTCTAAAGAACCCTGGAAACAATACAACCATGTACTTCACAATAATAATAAATTATTTGGATAAAAGGTGTGTCAAATTGAAGATTCATTTTTACTAAAAACAAAAGTGGTTTCTTTACAATTATTCCAATTTAGCTTATTATGTATTTCAATTCTAGGATACTTATATGAAGATACTTCTTCAAGTTTTTTATTATCATGAAAAAACATAGGTATGTGACCTGTTTAGACTTGATTATCATTATCTTTGTTTTATCATTATTTATAGTCATCCCAATTTTAATGCAAAAATATTTAAAAATTTAATGTTATTTTAAAGTTCACTAGGCTTCTTTGTTAAAAGAATAATTTGATCTATGTAAAGGAGGAGGGGAATAACTAGTAATGTGACATTATTTCTCGCATACTATGCATCCTTTAGGCAATCTTATAATTTTTTTAGTATGAAAATTTGAAAAGGGGTAGGGGAAAAAGGACAGTAATTATTGACCTTTATATCATAATTAATTTCTTCCAACCAACCCTTATTTCATTTAAATTTGGAAATGTCTCTCTCAGATAGTCTTATTATTACAATCAATTGGTTCTAGATTGGGTGATAGAGATGAGAAGTTGTTATACTCCCCCACCTAGTTTCAAATATCACTTATGACATGTTCTTTGTTAATGAAAAAGAAAATAACATTAATGAATAGTAGTCACCATCATCCTCATTATTTCTAATTATTTATATAATATTTATCATCCCCATCGTGAATCATTTCAAAAATCCATGGGTTATCACTATATAAGACTCTTTTAGAAATTCATCTAAGAAAGGGAGAAATTCCTAAATCCATAATTCATAAAAATAAGTAGAAATGTCCTTGCTGGAACACTTTGATCTCCCAATTGATGTCTTTCAATTTGAGGCCATCCCTGGATATCCTGTAAGCTTCCTTGTTACTTTCCTTGTATACATGAGAAAAAGTGACGTTAGTAAAGGAATATTGACAATGTTTGATTACTACAAGGACAACACCTTCTTCCAAAGGATAGTATGGGATCTTCCTGAAAAATCTATTTGTTCTTTGTTTATAGCGAAGATTGTTAACGAAGGAAGGAGACTAAAGTTTTTTTTATGAGTGTTCCTTTAAGTTCGATACACACTCGTGCATACATGAAAAATCACACATTGGTGCATCAATGTTCAAAAGAATCGTCATACTTTATAATAAAAAATACACAGACTAAATAAAGCGCATCTGTGACACTGAAAATTATGCAAGAGTGTCCCTCACTGTCATAAGGCACACCATAGTAGGGTAAATAAAGAAAAATACCAAATCAATTTTCATTGTTACTTTGCATATTATGCTTCCAAACTCTCAAGAAAGAATCGATGCTCATCGTTCTTCCAAAGAAACTATGTTTTCTATTATCTACCTTCATATTTGCATTTTCATCCAACCAAATTTTGAATTTTGTTAGGGACCTATCCTCCCTAAACCCTCGTGTAGGTAGAATAATATATTTTCCATGTAATAAAGGCTAACATTAGTTTATAAGGCATATTTAAAAAATGAGAAAAAGTCGATGTAAGAAGACCTAATAAAAGCTTTCGCTTCTAGAAAGATCTTCTGCTAGAAGGTTCTTTAGAAGATAGAATTAGTATAAATAAGAGTAGAAGGCATGAGAAGTTTTGTCTAGAGAATTATTGTAAGAGTGTTTCTCTGCTGGAGGTTTCCCCCTCGAAGACGCAATTGAACATTGTTTCCTATCAATAAAGGTATTATTTTGGTGGTGTGGTTTCATATACTTTGGGATTGCTCTATTATTTTCTACAGTGTCTCTATTTTTCTGCTATTATAATATATATGGTACCTTACAAGTGGTATCAGAGCACCTTCCTTAGCAGAAAATTATGGGTTAATTCTTAAAGATATAGAGATTTGTCTTTCAACGCATAAATCCATGGTCAGGCAATCATACGCGCATGAAATACAAGTGGTATTTAAGCCCACATTGTTGGCCACCCTTGTAACCCCTATTGTTACCCCTTAAAGTGGTAGTGCATTACACAACACATGCATACATATCGACCTAGATATCTTGAATCCCTGCATAGAGAAACCAATCAGTCGCCTGAATTCTATAGTGCCACCAAAAAAATCACTCGGGAAGATACTCTCTAGTACCTAGGTAGTTGGGTAGTATGGCTAAGGTCACAATATAGCCTCCTTAGTTGGTTCCCTGAGATATTGGGTAAAGTACTATTGTTGGACCTCGCATGTAAATCAGAGAGCTATAGCACAAGGAAAATCGTTGTCTGTAATCTTATGAGTGGTTTCATAACTAATCTTTGGTTATTTCAAATTGTAATTGTTAGATAACTAATATCCAAGCAATGTTATGTCCAAATTCTATTACAAAGCTAAATCTATTGAAACTTTGTACAAGTTACAGTTTTGTAGGGTTAGATAATTTAGCATGAATCTAATGTTTTAGCTAGAATTTTCCTAAGAAACTTATATTTTCCATTTATATTTATTCTTAAGTTCATTATGTTTATTATTAATTTAAACATCATGTTTTTATTTTTGGATGATCCAAATATAATCTTCTCCCGTTTAATAACATTTTGTGTTTAAAATTTTTTTAACCTAAAATCAATAAGCTATTGCTTTAAATGTAAACACGAATTGAAGGGTGGTAAAAATATTGGCATATCATAAATGTTTTGTTTTATAGGAAATGATGAACATCAAATTTCAACCTCCATTAATCCTTCTTTCAAAACCACAATTCTAAGTTAGCTTATTATGGATTTAAATTCGAGGATACTTATATGAAGATACTTCTTCAAGTTTTTGATTATCATGAGCAAACATAGGTATGTGACATGCTTAGACTTCATGATCATTATCTTTGTTTTTATCATTATTTATAGTCATCCCAATTTTAATGAAAAAATATTTAAAAATTTAAGTTTATTTTCAGGTTCATGAGGCTTCCTTGTTAAAAGAATAATTTGATCTATATAAAGGAGCAAGAGAATAACTAGGAATGTGAGGTTAGTTCCCACATACTATGCTTCCTTTAGGAAATCTTATAATTTTCCTAGTATGCAAATTTGAAAAGGGGTAGGGGCAAAGGACACTAATTATTGGTCTATGTATCATAATTAATTTCTTCCAACCAACCATAATTTCATTTAAATTTGGAAATGACTCTCTCAGATAGCCTTATCATTGCACTCAATTGGGTCTAGCTCAGGTGATAGAGAGAAGAAGTTGATATACTCCCCCACCTAGTATTAAATCTCACTTATGACATGTTCTCCGTTAACGAAAAACAAAATTAACATTAATTACTAGTAATCACCATCATCCTCATCGTTTCTAATTATTTATATAATATTTATCTTTGTGAAAAATAAAAATAAAATAACATTCTACTTTGATTTTCTCCAAACTAGTGAAAAGAAACTTAAATAATGTTAATCCTGAATTGTATTAGCAAACTAAATCTAATAAAACTTCTTACAACTTACAATTTTGTAGGACTAGACAATTTAGAATGAATCTAATCTATTAGGGGGGGTTTGCTTAATCAAAGCATATTTGTGTTTGAACCTTCTAGGTAAAAATATGTGTGAACCTTCATTATTTTAGCCATATTTTCCCCTAATGATGGGTGAAGTGTCGACTTGAAACATTGAAATTTTCAAAAAAATTGCACACAACCTATATGTAGAAAGTTCAAGCACATCATGACTAATTGTGAAAACCTACATGACTCAAATTCTAATTAGTTTTTATTATTAAAATAATTATGTTTATTATTAAGTTAAACATCATGTTTTTATTTTGCATCATCCAAATGTAAGCTCCTCCCATTTAATAATATTTAGTAATTTTTTATCCTAAAATTAATAGACTATTAGTTGTAAATTGAAGGTAGTAAAAATATTAACACTTTATATAAATATTTTGTTTGATATTGAAGGTAGTAAAAATATTGACACTTTATATAAATATTTTGTTTGATAGAAAACTATGAACATCAACTTTCAACACTTAAATAACAACCAAATATATAATAGAAAACAGACAAAATATGACATAATGTTAATCGTTTTAAACAGATTTGTTTTACCATAAAATAAAACATAATTTAGAAGAAAAAAAATTAAATAAAAAAATTTTGAAATATTTGAAAATATAATCACCTAGTTCAATTTGGTTTTCATTGGTTGACATGTTATAAATAGTATTGTTAGTACACGCACACTAGAAAATGATTTAATTTGTTAAATGTGCAAATATTACAAATTATTTTTCTCCATAATGTGTTAGGGTTTGTCATTTTTTTAATTTGTTTTTATTTTTGCAGTATTTGTTTTCTTATTAAGGTTAGCAACAATAAGAGGTAACTTTGGTCTTGTAACTCAAGATTAATAGAATCATTGTAGTAAACCAAAAAAAAAATATTCTCAATCTCCTTGTAACACCCTAGTTTATATTTAAATTTAGTTATGATAATCATCTTATTGATATTGGATGTTGTGATAGGAAACATGTTTTCTTCATGTTATCCAAGTTATACTCTTATAATTAGAATCTTATTATAATATTACTCTCCACTAATGGGATGCCAACGTGTATAAGAGGGATAGAGAAGGGCCTATTGTTCAGCTTCCCTCAAAGTCTCCCCATAAAGAATACAACCATAGACTTCATAACCATTCAAAATAATCAGTGTAAGGTCCTCGACTAGAAAGGTGCAGACACCCTCTCCCAAGTCCTTGAGGAGACAAAATTTGAGGATGCTCCATGATGCAAATGACACACTAGCTTGGACAGTGGATGCCTTGGGTGCATGAACACACCAAGGGGCTTGCCCAAGTATGAAGGGAAGCATGGGTAGGAACTGACCAATAGAAGGGGTGTGTGGGGATAAAAGATGAGTTAGATCAACATGGAGTGCACAAGGTTGGGCACACCAGAGAGTTTGGGGAATGCCAACATAAGGAGCATGACCAAGGTTAGGTTGCGACATTCCCAAGTGACGTGAAGGTTGATGAGCGCATGGTTTGATTTGTGCATGTCAGTCTGTGAAGGGGCATGTTGGTTATTTTGGGTGCATTGGTTCGCAAAGGTGTGTGACACACCCAAAGGAAATGAGGATTCATGAAGGTGACATTTGGATTGCATATAAAAGAACAAGGGAACACGACCAAGAAGCCATGGTGAGGAGAGAAAGATCAACACTAATGTTTTTAGGAAGATTTACACAAGGAGGTCTAAGCTCCCTCAAGGATATAAGTAGCTCCACATGGTATGACTTGTGCTTCCTTGAGATATTTCTATGGACAAAGTTGGGGCAACCTTCTTTGGTTTGAGTCTAATAGCAGACACGGTGACTTTGGAGTTTGGGGAATTCTTCTCACAGGTTTGGAGAGGCATGTTATGAGGAAGAACCATAGGTCTGTGTGAAGTCTTGCGACAAAGAAGAAATGGTGAGTATGTGGTGGGAACACATCTGGGGCGCACTACAAGGATTGTGAATGTTGTTGCAGTGAACGAGTCTTAGGTTTACGAATATATGTATGAGTGTCTTGGTGAGGTGAGGCGAGTCGTGTGACTCTTCCCAAGTTCTAAACTAAGGTAGTATTGCTCATATTGTAATTTTTTTGTAATAATAATACTTAGATAGGTGTTAATCATGTCTTGTGTCACCCACACTATATCTATGTGTCTCTTTCTTGTTTCGCATGTTCATGGATGTATGATTAAATGACTATTTTTTAAGTTGTTAAGAAATCATCTAAGTATATAGGTGATTTTCATTATAGTAGGAGTGTGACTCGCACGTAACATAGAATGGAGTTTGGTTATGCTCTAGGTGAAGAGGCTCAGTCCAAACGAAGTATTCTTGGTGTTTCCAAGTAGCCAAGTGAGAATCGTTGTGGTGTTGTTACACTTTCTTGGTAGGTGCATGATCGTAAGTTTTGGTCAAGCATAGTCATTGCAAAGTTAGTGCGAAAATATTTACAAACTTTAAGTTTCTTGTGGAGGTGAAGAGCATTACTCGATAAAAGAAGATTTTGATTTGAATAAACGAGGAGGAGGATGACTATTATTGTGAGTGCAGTTCTCGCATTATATGCTTCCTTTAGGAAATCTTCTAAGTTTCCTAGTACATAAATTAAAAAAAAAAGTAGGGGACAAAGGACATTATTTCTTGACCTTTGTATCACAATTAATTTCTTCCAACCAACCTTTGCTTCTTTTAAATTTGGCAATGACTATCTCATATAACCTTATCACTGCAATCAAGGGGTCTAGCTCAGGTGATAGAGAGGAGACATTTCTATACTCCCATCTTGGATTTAAATATCACTTGTAATATGTCTGCTCTTAACAACAAACAAAAGTTAACATTAATGAAAAATCATCATCATCATCATTTCTAATTATTTATATAATAATTATATTTTTGTAAAATAAAAAACAAAAATAACATTACACTTTGATCACTATGTCTCCAAAATAATTTTTCAAAACAAATAGAGATAGCATGTTATCAAAAGAAACAAAAATTTAAATATATATGCATGTTATATACAGATTATTTTCTTTAAATATTTTAATTATTAAATGTTGAGTTAACTTGCAATACAAATCATCAATACTAAAATGTTTTAAGATAACAATGATTACTTCTAGTTATGACATATATTCAAAATTATTAAATATGCAACTAGTTCCTAAATTAAGTGTGGATATTGTCATCAATGTTTACTTCATGACATGACATATATAACATATATTCAAAATTATTAAATATGCAGCTAGTTCCTAAATTAAGTGTGGATATTGTCATCAATAATGTTTACTTCATGACATGGCATATATATGATTTTATGCGGGTAACCCCTTTGCATTAGTACTTAGTATCAATCAAAAAAGTTCTAAAGCACTAATTGTCAAAGATTTGCTTTTTATAGATTTAATTCGTACATCCTTGGAACCAACTTATTCTGTCAAAGATTTGTTTTTTTATAGATTTAATTCTTACCCCCTTGGAACCAAGTTCCTTGGAACCTATTCTTTAGAAAGTCATGACCAAAACAAATTTTAAACACCCATTATTGCCAACCATTTCATTTCATTATTGCCAACCATTTCATTTCATTAATGTGCATATGAATTTATACAAAGATAAACCTTAAACTTATAAGAGTTCAGATAAACGATAAACTTATAAGTAATAAACTTATGTGGCAATCAGTGAGCTATGAAAGTAATTTTTAAATATGATTTGGTAAATGTAAAAAAGTAAACACATAAACTGATGTTTTTATATTGAAATCACAGCCATTTATTTTGTGTGACTACTAAGAATATTCCAGCCATATTCAATCCTGTCCATAAAAAACTTATTAAGCACTAAACCCCTATTAAATCTGCCCATTGTCAATAGGTGTACGCCTTTCGACGTAATAAGTATTCAATAGGTGTACGCCTTTCAACGTAATAAGTATTACGTGGAGATTCTTAATGAAGTTTGAGTATAACACTTTGAACTGTGAAATGCAACACACATGGACAGAACAACATTGCACAGTCAGAGCTCAGAAATACAAAGTAGATGGACTAAAACGTAGCAGTATCGTCTCCGTACTGCATAGATAATCCGTATCGTATCCGTACTACATAGGTAATCCGTACACAACATGGTAATCCGGCCGAATCTTACTGCTATGCAACCAAAAAAAATTAACTAACGCCTATTTTGTCGTCCAATCCACAAGAGAGAGGGGAAGCATTAATCATCTTCTACTGCGCAGGGAGATTCAAATCAAATAGCCGCGGCGAGGGGTTTTTCATTTCAAGAGGCGGGGCAAAGAATTGTCTGTCTTCATCATCTTCTTCTGCTGGGATATTCAAATTTCAGGACCGAGGTGTGACCTTCTTCATTTCAGGAAGAAAGAGTTGGGTGTCTACCACCCTCGACGAGGAGGAAGAATCTCAATAAGAGGTTGCATGAAGTAGATTCGCCTTTATGTTTGTTGATCTGAGTCCCCACAATCCTCCCGAACAAAGCCATTACCACAGGCCGCTGCTGCAGAACATCAGCACAGTAGTCCACAAGTTTGAGGGAAGAACTAGGGTTAGGGTTTGGCTTTGAGTTTTGACGGGCAATGGGAAGATGAAGCTCAGAAGTCGTAGTATAATTAATAAAGCTCACGCTGTCATTGCCCACTCCCTGCAGTCCTCCTCTCGAACGCGGCGTTGCTGCACTGCGTGGTGCATCTCTCGTTGTGACGGCGGCTAGTTTCGAGGAGGAGATCGAGGTGGGGAGAGGGGAAATTGGTTTTGGCATTGGGTCCTTTCATATATATGGCGGCTTTGTCATATTCCCTAGCTTCCTCCTCCGCGGTGTCCCAGGTGCCTAGCCAAAAGCGACTTTTACTGGCTGGATCTCTGATCTAATGAAAGATAAAATATTAGATGTTATACACTTTCAAATTCGCATTATGAAATCCAAAATTACTTTAAATCCAACGATAATTGTGAAGTGTTTATTACTCACCAATCTCTCATATAATGTTTTGGATTTATTTTAATGTCCTTTTAGTTGGGTAGTGAGATTATTACTCACCAATCTCTCATTGTTTTGGATTTATTTTAATTTCTTTTTAATTGAGAAGTGAAATAGCCATATGTATATACATTCTAGGTTCATAATGTCTTTCATGATAGTTTACATCTTTTAACTCTTATTATATACTCAAAGTTTATGTGAAATGGAACAATCTATTTATAGAGTATTTTTAGTCAATTTTGAAGTTTTATCTATATTTGAGTTAGTTTAAAATGTGGTAAACCCATTGAGATAAGGTCATCTATATATATATATATTTTTTAAGTGAATCCATTTACTATAAATTTAATTTGTTTTTATGGAAATATGTGTTGCTTGATTTTAACTTTTTTTAATTTATTTCATTATATCCCTTCACTTTTAAGATTTCAAATAGTGATTATTCCCATTTTGGTATAATGTATGGATTCATCCAAAAAAAATTGAACATATAATAAAGAAATCAAAATTTCAAATTTTTAAATATATATAATATTCAAAGTTAGAATGGACTTAGGTTGATTTATATATGATGATGATATGATTAAAGTTCATGAAACCAAATTTGGTTTATCAGACTTTAAAAAAGTATTGTATTGAGTTTTTAGCATTTGGAAGGACGAGAGCCTTTGAAGGAGGCTCATGGGAGGCTTCACCTTCATCTAGTGAGGATGGTTCAAAGCTGCCATCTTCCAACCGGAAGTCTAAGTTGCACAGGAGAGTCTTAACTAACCAGTTCTTCATCGTCTAGTAATGAGTTCTTCATTGATTTATCTGATAACTTATCATGTGTCAGCCACCACCTCAGCCTCCTAATTGTCAAGAATTTGACGCAAGTTGCTCGGAATCTAGACACTGTATCCTACCCAATAGAATTGATAAACTATGTTCTCCCTGGGCAACCCCTGCCTCGGAGTGTTGCTTCTCGTAAGAAGGGAGATGTATCTCGTCTCATAGACCAAGCCAAGAAAGTCCCATAGAGTAACACCACAATTTTTTTTGAGGTCGACCAAGCCAAGAATATTTCATGACCCCCGCAAGATTTGAACTTGAGATTACATATTTGGGTATTATTTCCTTTGTATCGTGTGATGTCTGTTGAACCAGGTGAAAGTTCTTATCATAAATGTTGAAGACCTCGCAAGAAATGGAGGATTTAATGCGCATGAAGGATGGTTTAACGAGTTTCTAGGTGTAGGCCACCTGACATCTTTCTCCCACTTCAATCACATGCTTCTTCCCCAGCATTAGCACCTCTCTATGTGTTATACGTGAAATTAAAATTATATATATATATATATATATATATATATATATAATTTTAACTTTTTAATACTTTATCTCTTTTTAATTACTTCTACTCATATATATATATATATATATATCTTTTCAATACTCTATCTCTTTTTACTTGCTTCTACACTTGGACTTTTATTTAATATATATTTAATAAAAGTTAGTTTATGATGAGAAAATTATATTTAAATAGATAAATATATAAAAAAAATATTGCATGGTGTGAAAAAGAAAAAGTTGAAACTTCAAATATTGTAGTTCGGNTGATGAGAAAATTATATTTAAATAGATAAATATATATAAAAAATATTGCATGGTGTGAAAAAGAAAAAGTTGAAACTTCAAATATTATAGTTTGGGAGCTACATACAAAAGGATTTGCTTAAATTTAAAGGGTCAATTTTATTTCTTTATTATGTTTGATGTATATGTGAAGAGTTTTTCTAGGTATTTTTTTTTTTATGAATTTCATTTCTTATGAGTAGTTTCATAACTAATCTTGGTTATTTGAAATTGTAATTGTTAGATAATTAATATTTTCTAGTGCAACTATTTATAGTTAATGTTTTTATGAATATCATTTCTTATGAGTGATTTCATAACTAATCTCTTGTTATTTGAAATTGTAATTGTTAGATAACTAATATTCAAGCAATGGTATGTCCAAATTTTATTACAAAACTAAATCAATTGAAACTTTGTACAACTTACAATTTTGTAGGGTTAGATAATTTAGCATGAATCTAATGTTTTAGAGGGGATTTTCCTAAGAAATTTGTATTTTTCATTGTTATTTATTTTTAAGTTAATTATGTTCATTATTAATTTAAACATCATGTTTTTATTTGTAGATGATTCAAATATAAACTTCTCCTATTTATTAACATTTTGTGTTTAAAAAATTTTGAAACTAAAATTAATAAGGTAATGCTTTAAATGTAAACACTAATTGAAGGGTGGTAAAAATATTGACACATCATAAATATTTTGGTTTATAGGTAATGACGAACATCCAATTTCAACACTTAAATAACAACCAAGTATACCATAAAAATAGCTTTATGAAACTATTACAAATTGTAGAATATGACATAATCTTAATCATTTTTAAATAAGTTTGTTTTACCATAATACTTTTTTAACAAAATATATAAATATAAATATTATGTTTATCCATAATGATTATGCTATTATCTATTGAAATTAATATTTTTTATTAAACTTAAAAATATATATATTATTTTGTTGTATTATCATTATTTTAAGATGAAATAAATATTATCATTTAGTTCACTTTGGTTTTCAGATGTTGACTCATTATAAATATTAGTGGTAGTGCAAGTGCACTATCATAAAATGGTTTATTTTATTAAAATTGTAAATATTACAAATTCTTTCTTCCCATAATGTTTTGGGTCTTGTCTTTTGACTTTCAATATGAAGTTTATGACATTTTTTTTTCTCTTTATTGAAGTATTTATTTTCTTCTTGAGGTTAGAAACAATAAGAAATAATTTCGATCTTCAAACTTAGGATTAATGACATCATTGTGGCAAATCAACCTTTTCTTATTTTTGGTCTCCTTGTAACAACATAGTTTTATATTTAGTTACAATAACACTAATGTGGTGTTGATTTTCTTAATGGTATTTTCTTCTACTAACCCCAATAAGGGAGTTCAAGAAGTATTTTCTTTAGTCGACCCTAGCAGTGATTGTCTTTTACTAAAATTTGATTTTTTGATAGCAACCCTCTATTTCTTGATGTTATCCATCATATACTTGTATAATTAGGATCTTATCATAGTATTACTTTATAGTAGTGCGAGACCAATGTGTTAAGGATAAGGATAGGGTAAGGCATATTTTTTAATTTCCCTCTAAGGAAGCCTAGAAACAATACAACCATGTACTTCACAACAATCAAAATTATTTGGACAAAAGGTGTGTTAAATTGAAGATTCATTTTTGCTAAAATAAAGTGGTTTCTTTACAATTATTTTGAAGGAAAAGAAATATTTCCAACCTCCACTAATCCTTCTTTCAACGGTGCAATTCCAATTTAGCTTATTATGGATTTCAATTTTAGGATACTTATATGAAGATACTTCTTCAAGTTTTTGATTATCATGAAAAAACATTGGTATGCAACATGCTTAGACTTGATAATCATTATCTGTGTTTTATCATTATTTATAGTCATCCCAAGTTTAATGAGAAAATATTTAAAAATCTAAGTTTATTTTCAAGTTCATGAGGCTTCCTTGTTAAAAGAATAATTTGATATATATAAAGGAGGAGGAGAATAACTAGCAATGTGAGGTTAGTTCCCACATACTATGCTTCCTTTAGGAAATCTTATAATTTTCCTAGCACGAAAATTTAAAAAACGGTAGGCGATAAAGAACAATAATTATTCACATTTGTATCATAATTAATTTCTTCCAACCACCCCTCATTTCATTTAAATTTGGAAATGAATCTCTCATATAGCCTTATCATTGCAGTCAATTTGTTGTATCTCAGGTGATAGAGAGGAGAAGTTGGCATACTCCCCCACCTAGTTTTAAATCTCACTTATGACACTTTTTCTATTAATGAAAACAAAATTAACATTAATGAATAGTAGTCACCATCATCCTCATCGTTTCTAATTATTTATATAATATTTATCATCCTCATCGTGAATAATTCCAAAAATTCATGGGTTATCACTATATAATAGTCTTTTAGAAATTCATCTAAGAAAGGGAGAAATTATGAAAGCCATGATTCATAAAAATAAGTAGAAATGTGTCCTTGTTGGGACCCTTTGATCTCCCAATTGACTTATTGCAATTTTTTCGAAAACACGGGTATTCCAACAGAGGACGGACATCTTCAGTAACCACTCACACAACCAGATCAAAGATCAACACACTGAAGTTTTGACGTGGTAAAACCCCTACGAGAAAACATCCACGGCCTGAACCAACGCGGCCACTTGGAGCAGTTTATTAATGAAAAAAAAACCATTACAAAGAGATTTTACAAGAGAGTTTCTCACAATCGATCATCGACAAATGATCCTCCATGCTCTTTAAATAGAGATCATGGACCAATCTAGTGTTCATCCATAGATCAATTGTCATTAAGGTCGAGGAGAATATGAACCATCAGATCACTCTCTGTCGATAACATATCGTGACCATTGGATTTCCTAACTACAAATGCATACTAATGCATACTAAAGAAACACACTAAGATACACAATTTTACCTAATGACACATTAGACCAAGTAGATCTTAACTAACTCCTAAGTGTCTAAATATCCTAACATCCCCCCTTAAGAACAAGTTGGGATAGGATTGAAGGATTTACAATAGTGACACAATAGGAGAAGGAAGGAGGCATTAGAGACTATCCCCCCTTAATGGAAACTTCTTGAACTCTTAACATAGATCAAAGTTTGGAAAACTTCGCTTCTGTAAGAGACTTTGTGAAAATATATGCGACTTGAACTTTTGTAGGGAAAAAGAGCACTTCAATAACATGATCATGAATGAGCTTTCTGATGAAGTGCATGTGTAGCTCGATGTGATTGTTGCACTAATGTTGAACTGGATCTTTGTTATAGGATAAATCCATGAGTGCGGACACAAACCGATCTCCCTAGATCCAC
>JZKD02S2208709.1:18405-31091 GCA_000966675.3 Picea glauca
ATGAATTAGTCTATGGAAAGAGTGTTGTCTTTCCTGTGGAATTTGAAATCAAAACCTTAAGGACTGCTTTAGCTGTCAACCTTGATTTGACTGATGCACAGACAGCCAGGTTGCAGCAGCTTAATGAATTGGATGAAAAAAGACTAGATTCCATTCATCAGACAATATGATTCAACATCAAAGATCAAAATGGCATGACAAAACTATCAAGCATAAGTAGTTCCAAAAAGGTAATTGGGCCCTACTATATGACTCTCGGTTTAAAGAATTTCAAGGGAAACTACGTACAAGATGGCTTGGACCCTACGAAGTAGATACTGTTTTCCCCAATGGAACAATAAGGCTCCTCACAATCGATGACTCTAAAACACCATTACTTATAAATGGTCATCGGCTCCATCTGTACCAACGCCCTATTTACACATAAGATTTCAAGGCCACATGCGTGGCAAACTCTCATTACCTCTTTTTATAGGGGTCTCTTACCCCTCATTGCAATTAATTCTTTTTTTAAGTTAATTTCTTTAGTATTAGATTAGATTTCATTTACTAATAATCCCTGTCAAGAAATACCATGTTACAATCGATTTTTGCATATCCTTGATCAAAGCACAGGCCCACTAAGAAAGAACGATCCTACTTCAAGAAGAGGCAAGCTTTCCCCTGAAACACCACTGTTAGAAACTCTTTACTCTTTCCTCATTACTGAAACACCATTGTTCAACAACTTTTTGACTTTCCCCATTGCTGAAACACCATTGTTCAACAACTTTTTGACTTTCCCATTGCTGAAACACCACTGTCAACAACTCTTTGCTCTTTCTTCATTGCTGAAACACCACTGTCAACAACCTTTCACCATTTTCCCCATTGCTGAAACACCATTATCAACAACTTTTCACCATTTTCCCATTACCAAAACACCATTGTTCAAAAATTCTTCATTGACGAAACAACACCGTCCAACAATTGTTTTTCCCTTCTTCCCATTGCTGAAACACCACTATCAACAACCTTTCTCGCCATTTTCTCCCATTGCTGAAACACCACTGTTCAACAGTTCTTCACATTTCTTCATTGATGAAACAACACCGTCCAACAATTGTTTCACCCTTCTTCCCATTGCTGAAACACCACTGTCAACAACCTTTCTCGCCATTTTCTCCTATTACTGAAACACCACTTCCTTAGCAATATTCTACAACATCACTCTTCAACAAACATTTCTCTATTCTTCCTATGGCTGAAACACCAACTTTTCAGCATTTTCTGCCAATAAGCTTTTGCACTCTCATACTACATTTTGTCCTTCCAGTCAACAAATCCTTGATACAATTCATATAACAAATCAAAAGTCTCTGCCACGGCCATTGCAGAACTATTACAGACAGGCATTATATTTTGTTTAAGAACGAATCAAAAGGTAAAGACGAGGTATGTAAATTCTATGTATTATAGTTAAGCTATAGTTAATGAGAAGATTCCAAATCATTATTACCACTCGCGTAAAATCATTATTAGTTGCACTTGAATGGGGGGGAGGAAATACCAAACTTTTATACCATCATTTCACACGAATTCACCACCGCCATTCCTATTTACCATCCTTTCGTTCGTTTCACCACCATTCGCATGCCTTCACTCGAAAAACTTACTCTGCATAGAAGTTGTTACTCGACTCTTTGACAATATATTTTACTGAGCTGTTAGCTATGGGAGGCTCTGTTATATGGTACGAACCCACCATAACAGCCCTGTTATAACTGTATCTAGAAGCCTATCAAAATTTTCTACAGGCAGGATGGCTCGGTTATTTTCAGAGGCTCCAGGGATTTGATCAACAACAAGTTCTGCAATTTGTTCAAAATCTCCAGGAAAATCATTCCATTGTTCAAGGGGTTCAGATTTCAGTTACAGAAGAGGATATAGCGCAGGTTTCGGGTCTCCCTATCAATGGCCTTCTCTTTTTCAGTCACAAACATGTCATCCTAAATGCCCAACAGGATTTTCTCTTGCCAGGGGAACAAATTGAACCTAAAGGCCGAGGTGTTCGACTCAGCTCACTCCCGCCTCCATGGCCAAAAGTTACAAAATTCGTTAAACACTACCTTACCTGCGAAGGCCGATACCAGGTAGTCTACCAACACAATTTTGTCCTATTGTCTCATTTACGGCATAATAGATTGGTGAACATTCCTTATTATTTGCTCGGTTGTCTTAAAAATATGTCGCACTACTGTAAAAAGGCTAAATATCCCACCCTTTCACTCACCCATCACCATCTCGTTCAACTTCTTATCCAAAAGGGTTTTTCCCAACAAAACCTTCCACTAAACAACCCACCTATAGATCCCCAAGAAGCAGCTGAAATTCCTGAAAATCTTCAGGAACAACAACCACAAAACCCTCCAGACTCTTTAGAAATACCTAACAACCCGCCTACAGAACCAATCAGTCCAATTAACCCCCCTACCATACCAAGCCCACCCCACACTTTACCAGAATCATCCACTCCTTCCCTTCATATTCTTAGCGATGATTCTGAGCCAGACAATTCTCCCTGCCCCATCACTGAGGAAAACCCCCCACGAAAACGAAAGCAAATTCCTTTCTTTCTGTCCTTTTTACAAAGAAAACGAACAAGGGCCTCAACAAGGGCAGCCACTACTGCCACTGCCCTAGACCCCCAACCCATCCGAATAATACCCCGTACACCTCTAACCTCCCAAATGTCGAAATCTTTGCCTATACCACCCACGAACACTGAAACACAAGAACCAAATGCCCAGGGTGTTGCGACATCATTCGTTTCAAATCAAGTAGATGAAACACAAGAACCAACTACCCATTCAGTAGCTGAAACACAAGAACCAGCTACCCATTCAGTAGCTGAAACACAAGAACTAGCTACTCATTCAGTAGTTGAAACACAAGAACCAGCTACCCATTCAGTAGCTGAAACACAAGAACCAACTACTCATTCAGTGGCTGAAACAAAAGAACCAACCATAACTGCCACACAAGAACCAGCTACAGCTGAAACACAAGAACCAGCTGCTGATACTAATACTGAGATACAGGAATCAGAGGTCCAGGGTGCTACAACATTACTTTCCTTACATTAAGAAGCTGAAACAAAAGAAGCAGCTACCGATCCTGTAGCTGCTCCACAAGAACCAGCTAGTGCGGCTCTGAATTTTACACAAGAACCAGTCACTCCTCAACCAGAACCAACAATGGCCTTTTTCTTAGAAGAAAATGAGTTCCTAAAATCTGAACTGGAAGCCTACAAGCAAGATCTAGCCGCAGCAAAGGAAGCCTATGAGAAGGAACTTAATTTGTACACCCTAGCTCGCACAACAACCATGTTAGAAGGAACTACAACAGAGAATCTGTGTAGAGAATATATGTGTTGTCAATGTAGGGACATCTACTATCAAGCAGGCTACAAAGTAATTCAAATCCCAATGCCAGGAGCTTCCCCTGCTCCTTCAACTTTTGCAATCAAAGAAGAAGAACCTGTTGTCACACAAGAACCAACATGACCTTCCAAAATTGAGACTGAACCCTGGTCTGCAACAAATGTCAAATCTGAAACCCCTGCTTTTGTCAATAAAGATGTACAAACATTGCCTATTGAAGAATTTTCTCCTCCCAGCCACATTAATACCCACACTTTTGTGGAACATGCCACTCAGACCCTACCTCAGCCTACTACTTGCAACGCTGAAACACAAACTTAGCCACGGGATGAGCAGACAATAATAGAAAAATGGAAAAAAGAGTTTGTTGTTACACAGGCCAAAAGCCTGCAAGAACACAGACAAATCTAGGTAAATCATACCTACTCAAATTGGGAAGCTTTGGAACAAACACGCCAAGAAGCTTGTGCCCTTAAGAAACAAAACAAAGAGCTAAAAGGTAGAGTGCTCCTGATATTTGACTTGGCACAAAAGTTATTGGCTGCAAGGAAACCATCCTGCAATTACTCCTTGTTCCTCATGGAACGAATTACATGGTTTCAAATCAAATCAATCACAGAAGGCAGACCCCATGCAGTGTTACATCCAACAGATTTTGTCAAAACCTTTGCAGAAGCCTCTGCTATAGATCAACACCTCCTCTGTGAAGCATATTTTCATAATGAGGCCATCCCTGAAAACCGACAGCTTAACCTGAACCCTCTTGTCGGTGACATCCAGATCAGGGCACTCACCTCCTTCCTCAACAATCAGATTATATGGCAGGATGACTTCCTATCTGCCAAGCATAACGAGGATAACCGCCTTCTCTGGATAAGGCCAGAACCACAAAATTCTGCCAGCTTTGTCACAGAGTATTATCAGTTTTTAAAGAAACCAGGGATGACTGAACACATTCAACAACTATAGACAACATTTCTTCAGGATTGTCAACACTTCATCAGATCCACAGAGATTGCTGCCCTACAGGCAAATAACATGTTTTGGCAGCAATATACTGAGAAAAGACAGCAACACAATCCTTTTAGCCCCACTAATCTTCTGATGACAATCTCCAGGGTACCTAACTACATCAAGTGTGTTCAGCAATGTGCTGAAAGCTGGATAGGGTACTGGTTTTATTTTCCTATCCTCTAGTTGCCAACAGAGAGATATCAAATTCATTATAAGTTTCCTAAGAAGACAGAAACAACAACTTGGCAAAGGTTACAACGCGTTCAAGGGTTCAGAGCTCCAACAGACAACACCTCCCACAGCTACTGCTTGAGTAACTTGCACGCTCAGAGTCGGTATTCGGATTCTGATTCAGAGTGAAGTTTCCTGAGGACATGCAACATTTTAAGTTGGGGGGGATGTTAGGACCACACAATGTACCTTTTTGCCCACACATTTTTCCACCATTACACTCTTGTTTCACTCACATTTAAACTCATATTATCACTTTACCCTATCTTTCCAAAGATATACAACGTCTCTTCTCTTTATTATATGTTTAATCTGTTTTTCATATAATTTTACATTACTCTGGTACTTAACCATTGATTAGAAATGTATAAGTGCTGAAATAGTTCGAACTGCAGATTAGCATTGAGGCCTGTTGCTGAAATAGTTAAAGAACGCAAACCCTGTGGCTTAAAAAACAACTCATACAGAAGAAGTTGTTACACAGTCCGTGGTCAATGATGCTGAAACACAGAAGCAGTTACACAGTTCATGGTCAACGATGCTGAAACACAAGCTGTTACACAGTCTGTGGTCAACGATGCTGAAACACAGAAGCTGTTACATAGTCCGTGGTCAACAATGCTGAAAAAACAACTCACACAGAATTGACTACAACGACAACACCTTGATCTAGCATCAACCATCGTTGCCGCTTGAGAAGTGATGAAACAGTCAGAACGCAAATCCCGTGGCTGAAATAGCCCGCGATTTGCGATACTGAAACAACATACAACAGTAGTAACAAGAGACAAATAAAGAAGTTGTTACTCCAGCCGCAACAACAACACCTCACTCAACACTTGTAATAGCATTTTGTTGCGGGAGACTAGGATATCCTATTCCAGTTTAGAAAGTTGACCTGACTAAGAATAAGAATCAGATGTACACCTGTAATTAGTTGATTAAATTGTATCAAAGGGATCCTCCTCTTTAAATAAGAGGAAATCACCATTCGAGAGGACCTTCTGTTTTTAGAATAAAATGATTTATAGAGAGGGACGTGTTTTACTTCAGATTGTAATGTAACACAGTTGACAGATGAATAAAAGATTGTTCTGAGCATTTCTCTTTAGTTCCTTTCGTTTCAGGGGAATCTTGTTAGAAGGGAGGGCCCACCTTCTTCAAAAGATTCACCCGTTAGCTTTGTAGTGTGTTAGTGTGATTTCTGTTTATGCCTTGATTAAATTCTGTTTTGCTGAAAAACTACTTTATTGAATTTTGTTTTGTTGAAACACTACTTTACTTAACTCTGTCTTGCTAAAACTTTGCTTTACTGAATGTTACATTGTTTTCATATGATTCATGCTTGGGTAACTGTTAATCATTTTAGTTATCAATCCTGTTTGATGAATTTATGAAAGCTTGGTAATCAGAAACAGGTGTTGAAGTTTCCTGCTTAGGAAATAGGGTCCTATTCTCTGTTAGAGATAGTTAGCCTTCAGTGCAGTAATGAGTTCATGAAAGTGTGCTAATTAGAAACAGGTGCTAAAGTTTCCTGCTTAGGAAATAGGGTCATGTTCTCTGTTAGAGATAGTTAGCCTTCAGTGCATTAATGAGTTCATGAAAGTGTGCTAATCAGAAACAGGTGCTGAAGTTTCCTACTTAGGAAATAGGGTCCTATTCTATGTTAAGAGATAGACAACCTTCAGTGTGTATGTCAATTATTTCAGTTAAGCAATGAGTTCATGAAGTGTGATGATCGGAAACAGGTGCTGAAGATTCCTGCTTTGGGAATAGGGTCTTGTTCTCTGGTTACGAAATAGTTGGTCTTTCTTGTTGCAGTATCTTGTTGTTATTTTAATTTAATCCAGGATTCTTCAATTAATCATTTCTTTGAACTTTGAGCTCTGCAATAGGTAGGTTTCTTTCTTGTAATTCAAGTTAGAACTTCAGTTTGTTCAAGGCAAGTGTGATTAATATATTTGTACTACAAATTTAGGTTGCTTTTGAGATTGAGAATATATAGTGTGTGGTTACCTTTGAAATAAACAAACTTCCCCGGGTTGAAAATTTATGTGGCACTTGTTTGTTTAGGTTAAATAAGCAATTATAGTGACCAACACTAATCTTCTTCTTCAATGCATCAAAATATTTTTTTTTCTTGCCTCCCCATTGGAAAACTTGCTTGATGCTTGTCATTGCATGTAATGGAGCTGAAATTGAAGAGAAGTTAGCAATAAACTTTCTCCAATATTGGGCTGCTCCCAAAAAGCTTCTTACCTTTGTCACATTGTTGGGGTTGGGCCAATTCAAAATGACTTTGACCTTGGAAGGATCAATTTTCAGTTCTCCTCCTCGAACAATATGTCCCAAGTAAACAAGTGAGGTCTTTCCAAAATCACATTTAGACATCTTCAAAAACAAATTTTCTTTTTTCAAGACTTCCAAAACTTTCTTTACATGCATAACATGATCTTCATGAGATTTCCTAAATATCAAAATATCATCCAAGTATACAATCATGCAATCATCAATAAACGTCCTTAAAACATCATTCATGACTCTCATGAATGTAGCGGGAACATTAAAAATCCCAAATGGCATAACCATCCATTCAAACACACCTTGCTTTGTTTTGAAAGTTGTCTTCCATGTATCTGCTTTAGCAATCCTAATCTAATGATATCTACTTCTCAAATTCAACTTAGTAAAATACTTATCATCTTTCAATTGATCAAGCAAATCATCAATTTTAGGAAGAGGATAACGATTCTTTATCGTAATCTTGTTCAAGGTTATGAAATCTACACACATGCGCCATGTACCATATTTCTTTGGTACTGAAACAATTGGTGACCCACATGGTGATGTGCTTGGCATGATAACCCCTTTGTCAAACAACTCTTGGATTTTTTTTTTAATTTTAGCATTCTCCATGACTGTCATCCTGTACATACGAATGTTTGGAAGAGGACAATCTTGTTGCAATTGTATCTCATGTTGGATACCCCTTTTTGGAGGCAATCCTTCTGGTTCCTGAAACATCTCATCATATTGGTTAACAACCCCATATAAATCAGATTTCAACTTTGCATCACAACCTTAGAAAGCTTCTTTTTCAACATTGTCTTTGGGTTTGATCATCAAGAGGACAAAGTTCTTACTACCATTGACTAATCTCTTCATTTGTCCAACATTTACAAGTGACAAATTTAACTTATTTGTATGTTCTGTAACAATGTACTCAACTCCATTTAAAAAAAAATGATATTTATTTTCATGACGATGAAATATGGCTCTCCTATCATATAAAAATGGGCTTCCCAGAACAATACCACAAATATCTAATCAAATACCATCAAGATCTACCTCATCTATAAAGTTTGCAGTGATGACAAGTCTAAGTTTACATCTTCTTGTCACATGCAATTTGGGATTGTCACATATCCATCCTAGAGGGTATGGTTTAGGATGTGGAGTAGTTTCCAATTTTAATTTCTTGATAGTGTCTTCAGATATGTGGTTTGCTTGAGATCCAGTATCAAAAAGAGTATCTATCTTGGTATTCTTTGAAATAACCCTTATGTGGAAAATCTCTATTCTTTCTTTTTCATGTTGAGTTTCATTGAGGCTACTACTACTTGAAGAACTAGTACTTGCAATAGACTCTTTATCTTGAAAACCCATGGATATAATTTTTGTTTCATCTCCTGAATCAGAACCTAAATCATGCTGTGTAGTTGCATCAGTCTTTGGTTTTCCTTTGTTGTTGAAATTTTTGGGTCTCATTTAAGGATGAAGTTTCCAACAATGGTCTTCATTAGGGCCATCTTTTGAACAATGTTTACATGAGAGTTTCTCCTCCCTCTTTCTTGACTAAAGCATTGTTTATTCCATATCCCTTGAATTTCCTCTTTCTCTTGTCTCCCTTAACAAATGTCTTCTTGCTGCCCTCTTGAGGTTCATTCCCCCATCTTTCTTCCAAATGAGTTTCATGTACACAAACGTCATCTATATTTGTAGGGTTAAACATAAGTATTGTGTGCTCTAGTAGCTATGCAATCCTCTAATGTATTTGAGTAAAGTTTCTTGAGAAGATAAATCTATACCCAAAATCAAATCTCTTCTTCTAAATTCTTTAGTGTAGCTATTCACACTTTGCCCTTTATCTTGTCTAAATTTTTTCCAATCCATAATAGCTTGCTGCATGTATGCTAATGGATAAAATTGTCTTTTAAGTGCAACAATAAAATCATTCCAAGAGGATAAAACTTTTCCATGTTTCTTCGTGTCCTCTTGACTTTTGGCTTCCCACCAAATGAGTGTTTCACTTTCCAATCTAAGAGAAGCAGGTTGAATCTTAGTTTCATCATCTTTGATTCTTTGTATCCTACAATACACTTCAATTTGACGAATCCAGTTATCCAATTTCTCAGAATTTACCTCTGCATTGTACATAGGCAATTCAAACTTAATATCAAGATTAAGCAAAGGAGTTTATGGAGGAATTTTACCATGTTATTTTGGATAATTTGGAGGCAGTTGTGAAATGGTAGAAGAAGTGGAAGATGGAGGTGAAGGAGGTGGAGAATCACCATCCCCTCCATTTCCTTTTGGAGTTTTATTACCACTATCTTCATTATCCTTTGGAGGATTTGAGATTTCACCTTGCAATCTTTCATTTCTTTCTTCAAATAAAAATTTCACCATTTCTGTCATATCATAGAAATATTTTCTGAAAATTTCATCCTCTGAAGTAAGATTTTCATGACTCTCCTCATGAGCCATACAAGGTGAATATCTCCTTGAATCTTGAGGTGATTGTGTAGTTCTCCTTCTTGAAAGTTGAGAACTTGGCTCTACAAGTCGACCTTCTCCTCTTGTGAGATTCAACCTTGTAGTCATCAGAAAACAAACACATGCAAACAATCAAACCTTCAAAAACCTATGCTATGATATAAACTTGATCTGAAAATGAAAAGGCTCAAGTCTCTTTAAAATTGCAAGTGTAATTTGTATGTTCTTGGGCAATAGGATCAAGCTGCAAACACATAAAATTTAATGAGTTTTTACTTAAACATGATCATCATAAAAAAACATAACAACTATCAAAATAAACACATTAACACAAAAAAATGATAAAGGAGTTCACCCCTCTCTTGGGCTACATCTCCTGGTCCAACTTCCTATGGATCATTTTTATTAATTCTCAAAGTGTCAAAAAGAGTGCTTTACAATGCTCACATTGTAAAATAGATGGCTTCAATGGCTCCAGAATGTCCAAAAACCCCTAGTTGGGTCTTTCCTGCACCTGGTTTGGTAAAAAACTGAGTAGAAATCACTTCCTGGAAGTTTCTCCAAATTATTTGTTGTCCCTGCTTGCCAAAATGCACCTATGTGAATAACCTGGCTGCCAGGAATTTCTCGTGCCAAAAACCCAACATAATACACTATCCCACAAATACTGGAAAATTTTCACATCGTTAGGGGACTTGGCACCTTTTTCGATGAAGGTGTTGGTCGCATGGCGCATGTGGCCTAACGTCGACCTTAAATATAACACCCACCGCATAGACCTTGTAAAATCTATGCAAGGTTCATATGGAAAGGTAATATGTGATCGCGGGATAAACATTGGAGAGTTCTCATTCTTCCCCTGTGGTAAGTTCATATGGTGAGTGGTGTGACTAAGGGCTGGGGCTAAGCCCTAACCCTTTCTCCACCCAACTTATCTTTGGTTCAAACTTAAATATTAGTTTAGAACTACAATTTTAAGAACTAATACGTAGGTAGGTTGGTATCCCGGCCCTTGCCAATCACTTCTCATGCCCAAAGGTCACGGGTTCAAATCTGGTAGAGTCCAAACAAACCTTTTACCAACAACCAATTATTGGATGCCACGTGGCAGCCCTTGGCTGGGCCACATGGCACCTTCCCATTCACCACCTAAAATACATGTGTCAGTCATGGATTAATCCACACATATGCCTACCACATCACATGCCCAGTCACCCTGCCATGCAACTGTCCATGTCACCCTGTTATGTGTCAGTACAGTCACCATGCCACATGTCAGTACGGTTTGCACAGTCAATCGTACACACTGTATGGACTATACAATCAACAATTTTTTTTTCATGTTTGAAAAAGTGGACAAAACATGATATCTCTTACATATGACATCTGTTTGAATCCATTCAAGTTACGTTGGGATTGTGAGGACAAGGTCTACGCACAAGTCTGTTTTCAAGAAATTCTGAGCACTTTGATTTTTGAGCACATTTTGATCCCTTGGATCAAACACCATTGCCATAGTGAAAGCAGAGGCATCCAAATAAAGGATGTAATCTCTTGCATAATTAGGGATATGTAACAATGGTGTATTCGTTAAAGAATTTTTGGGATCATCAAATGAGCGTTGAGAAGTTTCATCCCAAATAAAAGGGGCATCCTTTTGAAGTAATCTCATGAATCCTTTAGTAATTTCAACATAATTGCATATAGAACAATGTAGAAAGTTTTCCTTCCCTTGTAAACTTTGAAGTTTTTTAATATTATTTTGAGGAGGTAAAGCGAGAATAGCTTTGAGTTTTAATGGATCCACCCTAATCCCATCTTTGGACACTACGAAGCCGAGGAGTCTCCCTGATTCAACAACAAAAATGAATTTATGGGGGTTCAAACGTATGTTGTAATGCCTACATCTAAGAAATATTGCTCTTAGATGACCGATATGATTTTGTCGATGAGTCGAATGAGTTGGAAATTCATCAAGATAGGGTTCAACAATATGTTTGATGTTGTGGAAAGCATACAACATAGACAACTGAAAAGTGGCTTCAACATTTTTAAGGCCAAAAGGTAATGTCCTATAGGAAAAAGTCCCCCGTGGGTAGATGAAGGTTGTTTTGTGCTGATTAATGGGTAATATATATATCTGGTTATAGCTAGAGAAGCCATCCATAAAAGAGGAAATGACACTTCCAGTGCAATTATCAATAATTTGGTCAATGAAGGGCATAGGGTAATTGTCCTTTGGACAAGTGTTATTTAGATCCCTATAGTCGACACAAACAAGAATTGTCCCTTGTTTCTTAGCGACTGAAACGATGTTGGAAACTGATTCGATCAGAGGTACAGGATAAATAAAACTAGATTTCAATAACTTTTCTAATTCTTCCTTGATTGTTGCATTTTTCTTGGGATGAATAGGTGAAGTTTCTGTCTTACAGGTTTAACTCCAGGGTAATTTTTGATTTCATGCACAATGATTGAAGGGTCGATCCCTAGAATTTATTCATAGCTCTAGGCGAAGATGTCATGAAATTATTTAAACAAGGTGGTGTAAATTTCAATCTCTTCAGTTGAACAGTTCATACCTAGTTGTATGTTTTCCACAACACCTTCTTTTGTGAATATGTCAACACTGATTGTTTGAGATATGTTTCCCAAATTTCCCTCGAATATCATATCCCAAGTGAGTATCGGATATTTGGGATCGTTGACAATATCGGTTGGAAATATAGATGGAATATATTTCTCAATTTCATCCAAACTTGGAAGAAAGGATGAGTGATGGTGGTTTTCATCCCATGGTGCCTCCCCGATATTAAGCATTTCCATAATGGATTCATCAGATGGAAAAATATGTAGGATGTAATCAAAAGTGGAGGATAGGGAATCTGACCAAGATGGTAGTGAATAGGAATTAGATGCCAACAAATGTTGGTCGTCAGGTGAAGAAGAGGAATATTGAACGGCGTCGTATTCGGCCTTAGCAGGACTAAGTGGCATATTGTTACCTAGTGTATCAAATTCTAAAGGACTGGGTACGATCCATGGATCAGATGATTCCAGGGATTGATGTACCATAGTTGAAATCATATTGACCATTGTGATATGTTGCGTGGTTGGAGGAATATGTGTGGGGAAAGTTCCCATGAGTGAAGAATATTTCAGTAAACCTACCCCTACAATTTCATAAGTAATATTTGAATCTCCCAAAAATGGAATATTGTTGGCTATTTGAGTGCGAGCATC
>JZKD02S2208720.1:6865-79956 GCA_000966675.3 Picea glauca
TTAATTTTTATGTTTACATTTTGTTTATACTAAAATAAAATACAATACGAGATGATATAACTTAAAAAATACATAAAACATTATATATTTTCAAAATGTAAAGTTTGTTTATATTTATTTTTCATTAAATATTATATTTTTACAATTGTGTATTATTAATTTTGTAATGAATTTAGTTTAATTTATTTTTTATATACTTAAACAAAAGTATAAAAATTATATGGTTGCAAAACTTATAAAAATTGAATAATTGTAAAAATCACAAAAAAAGATTAATGCTTAGACTCTTATGTTTTTAAGGTCTAATGTGCTTTCTTTTTTTATCGAGGTGGATATTGGTGGCCACCCACCCTTTCCATCTGGCTCAAAACAATTTTCTGACAATTTTGACAATTTACTATTTTTAGTAGTTTTTAACTTTCAGGACCATTTTGAGGGCCTAAATGAAGGTTTTTCGGGATCAATATTCTTTCTCATAGCCGAAGGCTATGATTGAGCCCCCAAAATGAATCGCCTCGATGATACATTTCCAACGAGCTATCATGCGCCCCAAACATAGATCGTATGTTAAAGTTATGCCCCCGGGAAGTTGATACACCAAACTACCCACAACGGGGTCCACACAACTGTTGTCTTTTCATCTTCTGGGGTTAGGGTTTTGGATTTTCTTTATGATAAAAAGGCCTTTGGAGCCTCATTGTAAAATCATCTTCTGGCGAATGCGAGTAGCGGACACATCTCTTCTCAGAGATAAGTTTCCACCATTCTAGCGAGTCTTTCACTTGTTATTTTTACAGTCTTTGTATATTTTCGCTCATTAATAGAAAATTGTGTATTACTATATCTCTGTGTTTACGGTTGCATCTCTGATACATTTCCGTTATATTATTGGATATCCAAGATATCTCTGTACATTTCTTTATTATATCTCCGCTCTCATTTCGTGCCAAAAATAATCTGGATCACTTTTATGGGATTAAAACTTAGGGAAACATTCCCGCCTCTTCCCACCTAGCCTCACAGGAGGTTAAGATGTTGGTTTCGAAACACTCTTGTTTCGACATCAACAACCGACATGGAAGGAATATGGTAAGGATTACACGTTTGAATATTTTTGTGGTCTATTGATCACTAATCAACACAAATTGCTTGAAGAAGGAAAGCTTGGTGGTAAACATCAATCCCACTTGCTTAAGGAAAAGGGAAAGTTGAATCACAAGGAATGAGGATAGTTTGATACCCCTATATAAAGACCTAGATTCCTCAACAAGTAACCTAACGAGAAAACAAATGCACCCCATCTAAATCAAAAGAAGAAGACATGTCAGTACTATGGAAAGACTAGACATGTGGAGAAGGTCTACTATAAGAAGAGAGATGACCTAAAGGAGAAGGTTAAATTATTGAAGGATACGTGTCCGCTGTTCGCCAACCCGTTGATAATTTCACCTTACAAGTCATAAATTCTCAAGCATTGTTGTCATTCTGCATAGAAAAAATAAGTAGTTGACTATGGGTGCACCCATCATATGGCTAAGGATGCTTCCTTGTTCTTGTCATTAAATGAAGTTTTGGAGAGGAAGATCTATGTTGCTCATGATTTTTCTCTAACATTGTTGGTTAAGGTGATGTTTCTTGTCGGCATGGGAGAATTGTCGACATATATCATGCAAACCTCAATGCCAATCTATTGTTGATTTCTCAGTTAACACAAACAAGTATGATTATGGAGTTTTGAATAGATCAATGTTTTTTTCGAGATTTGAAGAAAGGTTGGTTGATTGTCTCCGAAGGGTTTCTCAACTCGAAGGGAAATTTATATAATTTTTATGACACAAATTGACCTGAATCCAAACCGAATTCTCTTATTTATCACATTCATGAATGAAGTGGAACTTGGAAGGAATGACTCAGACACCTAAATTTTCGAAGTCTATAGTCGATGGAAACTCAAAATATGGTTGTTGGTTTATCTAAATTTTTTCCCCTTGAAGGAGTTTGTAAATGATGTGTGCTTGGAAAGAATCATCAAGCACCCTTTGAGTTTGGAAAATCATGGTGAGCACATAACCTACTCGAGATGGTTCGTAATGGTATTTGTTGTATCAATCTACCTTCCTTAGCAGGTGCAAGGTATATATTGACTTTCATTAATGACCTCTCGTTTCAGTTGGGTTTATTTGATGAAAAATAAGAATATTGTCTTTGAAGAGTTCAAAGAATTTAGAGCCTTTACTGAAAATAAATGTGGCTAACCATCAAGTTCCTGAGATCAAATTATGGTGGTGAGTATGTGAATCGACCTTGTGAAGGATGCTTGGTTAGATCTAGTATTGACTGACAACATTCAGTCCCTTATACACTTTAGCATAATGGCATTGCAAAATGTAAGAATCATATATTAATTGAACTGGCTGGATGTCTCTTGTAGAACAAATATTTTTCTCCTCGCTTCTCAGCTAAAGCTATCTATTGTTCAAATTATCTGTTGAATCACATATCGAATCAAGCTATTCCTTTAGTGACTCTAGTCGAATGATGGTGTGGAAGGAATCCCTCTGTAGACCACCTCCATGTGTTTGGATGTGTTTCCTAGGCTCATATATATGATGATTGTAGAAATAATTTGTATGCAAAGAGTCATTCTTGCATCATGATGGGATACTCTAAAGAGTCTAAAGACTATCGGCTATTTGACCCTGTCAAATGAAAAATTATTAACAAACGAAATGTATGGTTTGATGAAAAGTATTATGGAATCAAGTTGTTGAATGCCTCCTCTGTATTTTTACAGGATGATTGCTTTGTTTTTATTTCTGGATTTCATTCTCCTATTCTTTTTTTCATTCCATCAACTAAACAATTGAACTCTATTCTTGTTTCGACTGGACCTTCAACCTCCGAGTTGATTGGTCAATCGATTTCTATTTCGAATGGTCCACCATCTCCATTGATTGAAATTGTTCTGACTTCTGATAAAACCTCTATAGTGAACAATATTTCACCCCTTTATTGTCTACCTAGATGGGATTCCAAGACCATTGAAGTTGTTGGACCTGATGTAGGTGATATTTATTCAGGACAAAAAACTTGCAGTTGGAAGAAACATGCCAACATTGCGTTGATGAATCATGTACTTGAAACCTATGATCATGTTACCTAGTCAAATGTACAAGGACAACCTCAATGGGAATAACCTATGCATATATAAATTATTTCTTTTTCAAATAATCATACTTGGGATTTAGTTCCTCGACCATAAGAGAAGAACATTGTGAAGTATCGATGGGTTTACAAGACCAAATTTAACTCTAAAGTTGTTTTTGAGTGTCATTAAGCTTGGTTGGTTGTGAAATGATTTTCTCAACAAGAAGGAATTGACTAAACTGAGAACTTTTCCCCTACTATGAAGATGAACTATGTTCTATTGATTCTTTCTCTTGTTGATCGATTTGGATGGAAGATCCATTAGATTGATGTGAAGAGTGATTTTCTTCATGGTGACCTATCTAAAGAAAATTTTATGGAACAAAATCTTGGTTTTGTGATGGATTCTAACCTTGTTTTTCAACTTCAAAAGTCTCTTTATGGTTTGAAGCAAGCTCCCAGATCTTGGTATGCTAAGATCGATAGTTTCTTTCTTTGACTTGGTTTCAAATGCTATGAATCTGATCACAACTTATATGTACTCCATACTCATGAGAACAACTTTATTGTTGTTGTATATGTTGATTACCTTTTCATAACTAGAAATAACATTGATCTCATTATTATATTGAAGAAACAATTTGATGACTCCTTTGACATGATAGATCTTGGTGTTCTACATTATTTTTTGGGTCTTCAAGTATTACCATTGCATGATGTTTTTTTTTTTTTTCTCAATCTAAATATGTAATGGATATTTTGACATATTTAAAAATGGATGATTTTAAGCCTTGTGCTATTCCCTTTCAATATGGAGTAAATTTGAGCAAGATCGCCAAACTCCCAAAGTTGATGCTACACACTATCGAAAACTAGTTGACAGTTTAATTTATCTCACTCAGAGTAGTCCTAACATTTCCTTTGTTGTTAGTGTAGTTTCTCATTTTATGCATGATCCCAGAGAAATCCAATGGAAGTAGTCAAACGAATTGTTTGCTATCTCAAGAGTACCACTCATTTTGGTATCAAATATTGTCAAAGTTCAGATTCACTGGTTGGCTTCACCGACTCCGATTGGGCAGGAAATAATAATGATTGGAAGTCCACTTCTGGCTATGTGATTCACTTAAGCACAATATTATTGGTTTGATCATGCAAGAAAAAAAAGGTAGTCTCTTTGTTTACTACAGAAGCATAATATCATGGAGTCATTCATGTAGGTATAGAGGCAGTCTGGATTCACTAACTTCTAGGTGAACTTGGATTTCTTGTTGAGACCTTGACTACCACATACTGTGACAATCAAAGTGCTATTCAAGATGATGAAAACCATGTTCCCACATTAATATGAATCATTTTGAGCTTCATGCTTACTATTTGAGACAGTTGGTTCATGAGAACATTGTCTCTCTTTTCTATTGTAGAACACATGATTAGGTAGTTGATATATTTACCAAGCCATTATCTGAAGCTAAGTTCATTAAGCTCCATATGAAGCTTGAGATTTAGGAATATACAATTATGGTGGGTGTCCTGTTGATGTAATTCCACCTCCTGAATCTCTAGATCAATGCACTAATGGGGGGGTGTTGGAACATCAAGTTCTGATGGTTCCTCACACTTCTCCTGGAATCAGTCAGTCAAACGATCAATCTAAATCTAGAAATATTCAGTCATGTGATCGACCAACTAAGCAATATACTATGATTCATATGCATGGATGGTTGGGTTGAGCATCCTTGTCGAGCCAACTAGACAACATGGATTTGATGGAGTCAAATCTAACCACTGTCGGTTATATATGGAGAAGATCTCACAATTCTAAGAAATTTGGCTATATATTAAAGCTATAAATAGCAGACCCTACGGGTCATTAAAACAAGAAGAAAAAACACATTTACAAGAGTTGTATGCTAATTTTGAACATGTTTCACGTGTTAAATATGCATTGTGATGTTATGATCATAATTCCTTATGCTTAAGTGTTATAATGATGTCTCTAGAAACCACCTTTTATCTTTGAAACTTATCCTCTTCATTTATCTATAGTTTTGTTTATTTGTTTCATGTCAAGTTACACCCAACCCCCAACAAAATTCCCGCAGATGGTTCTACATTTAGGAACATCGAAGAAATATGGCCAATTTTTAAAGAAGAACCTCGTGATGGTAGGTTTTCACTGGAAACTGAAGATTTCAACCTATTTGGTGAGCTCATGTCTATTTACTCAATGTGGCCTATTTTTTTTTATAAACAATAACCTTCCTCAGATGTCAATAAAGAGGGAGCACACAATATTGACAATGATTTTTCCAGGTATTTGTTTACAATATTTGTTTGAATGTAGCGTTTCATTTGTATTATTCGCTCCATAATTTCTTATATATATACAAGGTATTAGTTATGTGTATTTTCAACCAATTAGGTAAGTACCAAGTGGAAGATATGAATGCATATATTGAGCTTCTTATCAATGAGGTACTAAAGTTATGGGATGACATCACTATGTACAACATCTCTATACTCATAGGGAAAAAACAATTTCAATTCCATGGAATACTTGCATGGACAATTCATGATGCCCAAGGGATAACACATTTTTGTGGTATGTAACATACTATTACACTTTAATAGTATGTAATTTTATGAAAATATCATGCATGTTTCTCAAATAATTCCTTGTTATGTAACTAATACTGAAATTAATCCTGATCTATAAACTATCATGGATATTCCACTGGAACAGTTCATCATAAAAGATTTGAAAAATAAAACTGAGATCTACACTATGAAGATTAATTTCTTTAGATTTCATAATCTCAAGTTATTTATTTATGCTTATACACGAAATATATAAAATGTGGAAAATAGATAACAATAAAATACAATCACACACCATCCAAAAATTAACACAAAATTTTTCTCTAGGAAACCCTTAAGGGTGAAAACCCAACTAGAAGGTGAGGCTTATCTGCTCTCTTTTCTCTGGTATGGAAATAATCCAAGTAAAAAGGAGAAGTAACTCTTTATGGAGTTACCTAATACTCATGGCTTGTTAGGCTTGTGACATACCCATCACCAAAAAACCCAAAAGGTTTTCTCTGATACCAATATGTGACACACCATGATACACGGGTAACTCAATAATTCTACTTCTTGATGGATTTTCAATTTATGATACCAATCAATTAATAAATAAGCATGAAAATAATTCATGCAATTAACAAGAACATGTTAAACTATAAAATAAAACAATAATAGGATATGCATAGAATTAACGAAAAACGTGAATGATATAAATACATATCTCAGAGATAATAAATACACAACGAAATATAAACTATAGAGAAAACACATAGAGCACTTATCTTTTTAAATAAACATTCACCAACTAGTTGTAGACATCATGCGTTCCACCCAACCATAGACACTACTATTCTAAATCTCAACAGTCCGTCACCCTCAAGCCAGGGATATGAATACAAAAGGATAAATCCTAGAACGACTCTAAAACACACATTAGTTAGCTAACAAGCTCTCATATTTTTCCCAATCCACACAATAATCCTAGTTTACCAGCTCTCTTTCCCCCTCATCCTGCACAACCCAAATAAATGAATCCCTTTCTCTACCATGTAGTCCCTTAGGTAGTTTCACTTCTTTTCCAAGGATCTTGTGCTACTGGTTAGGAAATATCAATGTCGGAAACCAAAAGGTTTCTTAGCTGTGGAAATTTCTTTCACAACTTCCATCATTCTCATGCACATATGTATCAATTCCTTTCTGGAATAATCAACAGTTACTTACAACCAATAACCAATGTCTCTTTTCCTCTCATAATTCATTTCCCATTCCCAGACCAAGACAAATAATGAACAAGAATGAATGAGGAACCGAAATGAGTGAATGAAGAACCCCCAAAACAACAAAAAATGAGGTTTATATAATTACATGCAATTAAACACCATGTGGCCTCCCCAAGAAGCTTACGTAACCATTTTTCCCCAACCAATTCCAAGATGGGTGAATAAATTATAATAAAAAGAATTATCCCCTTTATCCCCCTCTTTCATGGAATCATATCTCCCTATCTCTGTTCGTGTCTGTTTTGCAACTAGTGATGCATTTTATTATTAATTTTCAAGGCATTACATTTCTAGCTGCTCAGATTTGTTTAAATTTATAGAGACTTTGGAATTTCATGAAATAAAAAATACATTATTAATATGAGGACTAAAAACTAGGGTATTACATTTGCCTCCCCCTTATTTTAGCATCATCTTTAGTGCACACACAAAATAGAAATCAAAATTTAAAAGGTTTTCAAAAAGTTGCGGGTACTCTTTCTGCATGGCGCCATCATGCTTCCAAGTATCATATTCAGGGCCATAACAAGTCCAATGAACATTTACCAATCCTATGTATCTATTTTGGAGTGCTTTGACCTTCTTGTCGAAGAATATCTCATTGAATTTGGGCTTCACTTTCAAAATCACATGCTATCCCACTTTAAGTTCTCTATTTGTTGTGTTTTTATTTGCATAACTCTTCTATCTATCTTGTGCTTCTTTCAAATTCTTCTTAATTTTAACCATCTAGTCTTCCATATCCTTGAGCGATTCTAGCCCAAGTACTAATCTATCTATTGGATTGTCCCAACTCACTGGTGTATTTCATTTTCTACCATACAAGGCTTCAAATGGGCTCATTTTCAATGAAGCTTGACACCAATTATTGTTGTCAAACTCAACCAAATGCAAGTAATATTCACACTTACATGGATTATCCATCACATACATTCTCAACATGTATTCAATCACTTGGTTGACTGTCTCTGTCAACCCATCTAACTGTGTATGGTATGTTGTACTAAAATGCAGATTTGTACCAAATCCCTTAAATAATCCTCTCCAAAAGTTTGAAGTAAACTTTGTATCTCTCTCTGAAACAATTTCCTTAGGTATTCTATGTAACCTATCAATTTAACTCATGTGAATTTATGAAATATTAGTTGTTGTATGAATCATTTTTATGGGAAAAAATGAGCAACCTTTGTCAATTTATCCACCACTACCATTATTGAATCATGTTTCCTTGTTGTCCTAGGAAATTTAGTAATAAAATCAATGTTTACCACTTTCCATTTCTTCTCTGGAATTGGAAATGGCTATAGCAAACCCACTAGGTGTCTATTCTCAACTTTCACTCTCTAACATTCCATACATCTGGCAATGTAATCAACACCATCCTTCTTCATTCATGGAAAAAACTATTGGATTCTTATTGTTGTAATTTTTTCTGGTAACCAAGATGTCTAGAATATGGAACATTATGCATTTATTTTAGTACCAAATTCCCTAGTTCTCTGGAATTAGGAACATAAATTCTATTTTTATGAATAAGTGTTCCATCTTTCTTCATATTGTACTCTTTAAATTTATGTTGTACATTTTTCTGTTGTAATTGTTTTTTTTACCTGTAGGTAATGCTGATCTGTAACATCTAAAATTCTGCTCTTTAAATCTAAACTGTGCATACTAATGGTTTTAGCATGCATAAGATGAACTCGTTTTCCAAGTGCATCAACAACTTTATTTTCTTTTACTTTAATATGCTTGATGCCGAAGTCACATTCACTTAAAAATTCTAGCCATCATGTTTTCCTAGCATTTAAAGTTGGTTGGTCAAAAAGATATTTCAGACTACTATGGTCTATCCTCAATTCAAATTTCTTTCCCATTAAATAATGCCTCCACATATTCAATGCATGAATTATGGAAACAAGCTCCAAATCATGTGTGGCATAATTCCTCTCATGTTATTTAAGCTTTATGGACTCATAACTAAGTACATATCCATTATGAGTGAGGACTCCAACAAGTCCTTGCTTGCATGTATCTGTACATACCACAAAATCTCTTTTGGGTCAACGATATTCAAAATAGGTGCACTAGTAAGTAATTATTTAAAAAAATTAAAATTTTCTTCACACTATGTTGTTCGTTCAAAATTAATTCCCTTCTTTTGTAAATAAGTGATGGGATGAGCAATTTTAGAGAATCCTAATGTAAATATGCTATAATATTCGAATAATCCCATGAAAGATATGACTTATGAAACATTCCTTGGTGCTAACCATCCTCTAATGGCTTCAATCTTCTCTGGATCTACTGCTATACCTTCCTCTGAAATAATGTGCCCCCAATAATGGATATGCTTTTAGTAAAAATAACACTTGTTTCGCTTGGCATAAAGATGATGTTCCCTTATAACTTTCAATACCAACCTCAAGTGATGCTCATGTTCTTCTTCTGACTTAGAATAAATAAGTATGTCATCCAAGAACACAATGAAAAACGTATCTAGATAATTTATGAATATGCCATTCATTGGGAAAATAATTACAACGGGTGCATTATTCAATCTAAACAACATCACTACAAATTCATAATGCCCATACTTGGTTCTAAAAGTTGTCTTATTGATGCCTTCTTCCTTAATTCTCACCTAGTGATATCCCGATCTCAAGTCTATCTTTGAAAACAAATTTTCTATTGTTAGTTGATCAAAGAGGTCATTAATTCTGGGTATAAGGTATTTTTTCTTCATAGTGGATTTATTTATTTGTTTAAAGTCAATACACAACCTCAATGTTTAATTCTTCTTTTTAACAAAAAGTACTGGTGCTCCCTAAGGTGAAGCACTTGGGCGTATGCACTATTTCTTCAACAATTCTTTTATTTGCATTTTTAATTATTTTAATTCTGGTATACTCATTCTGTAAGGATTTTTTGACACTGGGGAAAATCTTGGTACTAAAATCAATACAGAAATTTATATCCCTTTTTGGTGAAAATCCTTGTATTTCTTGGAATGCATCTTCAAACTCTTGCAACACTGAAAAATATTCAAGACTTGGCCTTTTGGTATTTTCTGGCTCCTCCTCATGAGTTGCATACAATTGACATCCTTTTTTGAAACATCTATTCAATTGTAAGGCTAAAATATCCCTTATAAGAACGAGTCTTGTAATTCCTTTCACATTGCTATGTTTTCCTTCTTCATCAAGACATGTAAATGTCTTGTTATGGAAATATAGGACAACATTATGCTTGTCCAACCAATCCATTCCAATTAGGATATCATAATATCATAATGGTATGATATTCATATCAACATTAGTATTTACTCCATTCATATTTATTGGACAATCTTTGATAGTCTCATTGATCCTTCTTTTGGTTCCAGTGGCTAGCTGAATCAAAAATGTTTTTTCAAGCCTACTTTTCTCCGAATGAAATCTATCCACTATTTTAGGATCAATGCAACTAGGATTTATCCTAAATCAATTAAAATAGAAACAATATAATTTACAATTTTACCTTCCACCTCAATCATATGGGATTGATGTTCTTCTTGTCAATGTTCTAGAGCTGCATATATCCTTGGAATATTTCTGCCCATGTCTTCTACTATTGTATCCTCTTGGAGGTTGTGTAATATCCTCCTCTTGTCTTCTATGTCAAATAAATACTTACACATGTGATCGTTTTTACATCCCCACCATTGGATTGGCGGTCTTCCTCTTTTTCCCAAGGAGTCTTCTTTTGTGGATTCATTCTTAGAAGGTTGATCTTGCTGATTTATGTGAGGATTGTTTCTATTAAAAGAACGTTTGAATCCCTTCCTTCTTTGATAAAATTTCTCCTTCTTATTATCCTTCCAAGATTTGTTCAAAGATTATTTTCCCTTGCCTTTCTCATATAGGTACTTAGCATTTCTAATTGTCTTTGTCAAAATTTTGGGCTTGTCATATTGAATTTTATTTTTCTAGAAGGATGATAGTCCACTTAGAAACCTTTGTATATTCACCTTATCATCCTTGATAAACCCCACATAATTCAACAATCCCAAGAACTTCTTTTCATATTCTCCCATGGTCATGCTCCCCAACCTAGGGATACTTTTAGGGGCTAAATTTCACCAGTGGGATAATTTTCCATGCTTTTCCCCCAAAAACGATTCACCATTCTAAAAATGATTCACCCAAATTATACAGGATAAAATTATTTTACCTTAAAAATCACCAAAATTTTATACAAACTATATAAAATCCTTCGAAATTTGAATATTTTTACAAAAATATCGTCAAACATTTTATAGTCGACATATTAAGAACTAGTAATATTCACCAAGGTTTCTACATTTTAAAATAAATTTCCATCCTTAAAATTATCCTTGCCCCAACCTCAGTTAAAATAACTCTTCCATATTCTTATCATAATAGTGCTTTGAAAGATACTCCTAAAAATATATCTTGAACTGATTCTAAGTAATCCTACTTTCATTAATGTTCTCAACTTGTTTCAATTGATCCCACCACATAATAGTTTTTCCATGCAAATAGTATGTGACAATTGTGTCTTATAATTTAGATGAGTAGTTGTGTAATTGAAAATACTTCTTGATTCCAAGAAACCAGGATTCAACATCATCTTCCCTTTCTCTTTCTCCATCAAAGGATGGTGGCTTAAGCTTCCTAATCTCTCCTTGCAAACTTTACAAAGCATATCTTCTTCTTTGATGTATAACATGAGACACTTATGGACTGCTCCTTGAATATTCAGATGCATAAAAATTCTTGGTTGAATAAGGATGTGACATATTCCTATGAGTTCTACTAGAACTTCTTGAGTGATTGGTTCTTCTATATTTATCTCTTATTTCATGATGTCTTCCTTCTTCCTAGTGTCTTGAGCCTGTTCCATTCTCTGCTTGTCTCTGCAAATGATCTAGGCTTTGCATCATTTGAGCATTTATTTGATTCTTCTCCTCCCATGCTCTCATTATCTTCTCATTGTCAACTCTATAAATTTTCACTTCCATTCTGAGAATTCTCATAGTCTCCACCAATTTAGTTGATTTCACTTTGCTCCTATGTCCATTAGACTATGTTTAATCATTACCCACATTGATATTTTGGCCTTTGGATCATCTCTCATGATTGTAGGCTCCATGTGCATCCTCCATGTCTTTGATATGAAATATTTGGATTGAATTGATATGTTTATACCTCTAATTCTTCAAAATGTGCAAGTAACCAATTTGTTAGACTTATGTTGGACAACTGAGAGGGGGGGTGAATCAGTTGTTACCGTGCTTAAACAATTATGCTTCTTTTAAAATCTTTACAAGGCACTCAATGATGATCACAATAATGCAGGGAAATAAACAAAGGCACATTCAACATAAGTCACATATATGAGAAAGACAAAGACATATAATTCTCGAGGAAAACCATACAGGGTAAAAACCTCTTTTTCTTTATATGATAAGTATTATCTACATTCTTTACATTATCATACATGTGAGCACCAACTCATTGTGAGGCTACAACCTTTGTTTTTGCAAGCTGCAACTTGCTGAGAGCACCAACTCTCTATTTTCTCTAGCACCCACTAGAAGGAAGCACCAACCCCTTGGTTTCTCTAGCACCAACTAGAAGGAAGAACCAACTCCCTCGTTTCTCTAGCACCAACTAGAAGGAAGCACCAACTCCCTGGTTTGTCTAGCACAAACTAGAAGGAAGCACCAACTCCCTACGTTCAAGCACCCACTTGAACCTTTGAGGACACCAGTCCTCCCTAGCACCTCCAAACCACCCTGGTATATTGATTCCTTGTTACTAAAACTTATTACAGTGATATAAAGTTATTCAATGGCTTACCAACCTTGTCACTGTTCTGTTACACTACTCTGCTTTGTCTGCATCAATGTCTTCTACATGCCCCTTGCACTTTCTGTTCTTCTGCCTTTTATACTCTCTGCACCATATCCCTTCAATGCAACCTTCCTCTACTATGCATATCTTCTCCTGCGCTCTGCCTCCTTGCTCACACTTGAATCCTTCCCATAACAACAACCTGATCTCTTCTTTGTTCCACCTTCTTATAGTCCCTATGCTCCTTGTGCATGCAATATTTCCATGCCTATGCATGCTCACACCCCACAAATATCCTCCACATCTTGAGTGCTTTCCCTCATCATGATCATGACTCTTCAGCTTCTTTTGCAGTTTTCTCCACGCGTTCAGCATCACTGGGTGTTCTGTCTAGATTTCTTAGCCTCTCTGGCAGTTTGAGACTCTTCGTCTTCTCTGCGACAGTCGAGCTCACCTTCTCTGTTCTAGTTACAGGCCTCAATGCACATCCAGCTGTCAATCGCCTCCACGAACATCTTCATCCCTCTTGAAGATTCCTAGAGACTCTTCACCTCCTCTGTCAATCATCCCTAAGTGTCTTCGAGTCCTCTGGCATAAACCATCAGTGGTTTCTGGAAGTTACATTGTGTCGTGCTACAGTAGCCCTCCGATCTTGTTCAAATTCACCTGCACCGTTGGATTGATTCCATGGGATCTTGCATTCATTTCGGCATTTCGACATTCAACAATTCAACATTCGTGTGACCATGCATCTAGACATTCCTAGTTGTGATCCCCGAAATTCCAAGGCGGAGCTTATCTGCACTAGCTCCTTCCTTTATATGACCGTGGCCATGACCAAGCGCGCTTATCCATAAGGTGCTTTTCGCGATTTTGCAATTTGGCATTTCGGGACTCCTGATGTTGAAAGTCTCTGACTTCTCCATCTCCTGGTAACTGAATTCTCGGTCTCCAATACATCGAAAAGGGAGTCAGATCAATGGTCCACGATCTCTTCGAACCAACGGCTCAGATCATTTCACGATTTCGCATATCACAATTTCGACATTCCTATGGTGAATGTTCTTGATGCTTCCAACTCCCGATCCATGAAACTCTGAAAGGGAGTCGGATCAATGGTCCACATAACCCCCTGAGATGGATGGTTGACATGATTTCGACGCTTCACATTTCTTGATTTTGGGACTCCTATGGGTAATATTCTTTGACATCTCCAACTCTCGATCCACGAAACTCCGAAATGGACTGGGATCAACGGTCCAGATTCAATCTTGATCTGACTGCTCAGATTAAGTCGTGATTTCACATATCGCGATTTCAGGATTCCTGTGGTTGATATTCCTTGACATCTCCAACTCTCGATCCGCGAAACTCCGAAATGGACTAGGATCAATGCTCTAGATCAAACCTTGATCTGACGGCTTAGATTAAGTCGTGATTTCGCATATCGCGATTTCGAGAGGTTAGGGAACCCCGTTCCTTTGACTCTCCAGTCAGAGAAATGACGATCTTTCCCCACGTGTCCTGCCTGAAGATGGACGGACCTCCTTCTTTCGGGATTTTGTGAGCCCGCTACTCCTTGTACTTTAAAGAATGTGCAGGTTCTCCTTGATCCAACGATGGTTGGATCCCCCGCTTGGATCTAACGCCTAAGATCTGTCCTCCTCTTCAGCGTGCTCTTCTTGTCTACATTGAGATCTGACAACCATCGAGAATTCTGAATTGTTGATCCAACGATCACGGTTTTTGCTCTTCCCCGATTATCACTGCACTGCTGATCATCGCTGCTGTACTCAAGCCATCATCACTGTTTTACTTTCCATCAATGAAAAACATACGCTGCCTGTAAAACATGCCAACAACTTATTCATATTATAAATTTTTGTCAATCTATGCTACATGTCCTTTTTCTGATCAATTCATGAAGAATGATATCATAATTCTCCAAACTATAATAATTCTAGGTTATTCTCCTCTACATCATATTTCCAATGAATATTCTCATGCCCCAATTTTTATCTCTGATTTGAAAGTTATGGCTTCCTTAAAAAGTCATTTTCACCCCATTTGTGCATTTTCTTCACTGGTGCAATTTTACTGGAAGGACAACTTCTGTCAAATGCAGAAGAAAATCCATCAAGAACCAATAAATATTTTGTATTAGGAACATATAATACCCATTATGGTGAACACTCTAAAACCTTCATATTATCCATATATTACTCCAATGAGATTCTACAACAATATGGAATATGCAACTTTATCATTTTTACAAATTTTCCAGACTTAGGAATTTTAGCAAGACTGACTATCTCCCAATCTGTGCATTTTTGGGACAAATTAACGAAAACAAAGTTGTCTATCTTGATGAGTATATAAAATGTTGGGTAAATATTTTTTTTCATTTTTTAGATCTCAGATCACTTTTCCTTTGAAAATCCCAAAAATCCCCAAAAGGTGGTATGGAATAGTGGATTTTGGCCTATTTTAGCATCCCCATTTCAAAATCCTTGGAATTTGGCCAATTACTTCATGGGTTATTTTCATGTCTCCTTTTTGGAATCTCTCCAAAAATTTCAGTGTAATTTGGATGCTAGTCACTGATATGGACCAAGGTATTTAAAAAACGTTGTTTTGAACTTTCTAATAAATCTAAGAAAAATGGATAGTGGATCTCATTGGAATTTTTGTATACCTCCTCATTATGGACATAACCCATAAATTTGATCTCAATCTGATTTATCCTATTTCAGTTATGGCCAAAATAAGAAAATGGCTCCAAACTTAGTTTTTTTTTGAAACATAGGCAACTTTGTGCACAATTGGCAATCTGCTGACATGCATGCTAATGTGGCACCATGTGTCCACATGGCACCCTGAGGGGGTGCCATGTCACGCTTCCAACCACTCTAGATTTCCCCATCATCCTCTTTCATCACCTTCTCTCTCTCTCTCTCTCTCTCTCTCTCTCTCTCTCTCTCTTCTACTTGACCTTTACCTTAACTTTATTCTTTCTTTATCTTCTTTAAATAAAATAAAATATTATTAATTATAGGACCCCACCCATATTGGTTTCCACATGAAACCACCACAATGGCCCATGCCACTGGTGGGTCCCATCCCTTCCTTTACTTCCAGCATGTAACCTACCCATGTCCAGATATAACGATGAAGATTTGAGATTGATCGATAATTATGATGGATTTTAGAGGTGGAAGTAATCAAGTGTTAAAGACACCCCAAGCTATCTGAAACTACCATACTGTCAAGTGGACACATGGAGATCCCACATCCATTTAAGAGGTATATGTTAGTTTTCCAAACTTCTCAACAAACCTTCGATACCATTAATGGTATTGGACCGCTGCTCCATTGGTCGCACTGCCATGATGGTGTACCACCCCGCCATCGAGGTATGCCACCTTGCCACCATTGCATTCCACATCACCACTTCCACATCACCTGCCACATGGCCTCCACATCATGATGACATCATCATATTGAAATGTAACATACCTAGCCACCCACATGTTGTCCACGCTACTTCAAAACTCACTTCTGAACATATTTTGAATTCTGATAATAATTAATTTGAAAATAAGCATGAAAGACTCACATTCATTAATCAAGATCCATGCTACAACATAAAATAAATGAACATTATGTCATGCACATCAATAAACAACAAGCATGCATAATATAAATACGACATTCAAAGATAATAATAAATACACAACGAAATATAAGTTATACAAAAAACATAGAGATCACTTATCTTTTCAAGAAAACATTCACCAATTGGTTGCAGACCAAGGATGTTCCTCCCAACCATAGACATTTTTTTTCATTTATTGTCAACAAAAGGTCACCCCCGAGCTAGGGCTATGAATCCACAAGGACGGGTCCTAGGAGAAATCTAAAAATAACCACACCAATTAGCTAACAAGTTCTCATGGTTTACCAACCACACAACAAATCCTAATTTCTATCTCTCTTTCCCCTTCAACCCGCACAACCCAAAGAAATGAACCCTTTTCTCTGGCATGTAGTCCCTCAGGATGTTCCATTTCTCTCCAGGGCTCCAATGCTATTGGTCAACAAATCTCCCTACTGGAAACTCCAAGGATTCTCATATGTGGACAATTCTTTCTGAACTGCCATCAATATCATGCACACATGAATCCATTCTCTCTTGGAATCACCAATAATTTATTACAGCCATATAACAATGGCTCTCCTCTTCTAACCATTCGTTTTCCATGCTCAAACCAAGAGCATATGAATTAGCAAGAACGAGGAACCCAAAAATGAAAGAGTGAGAAGAGTGTAAGAGTGAATGTAGAAGAACAAAGAACAATCCCCAAACATCCCACATAAAGGGTTTATATAATTACATGAAATCAATAACCACATGGTGTCGCCCCCAAGAAGCTCATGTAACCAATTTTATCCATTAAAACCAAAATGGGTAAATATAATATAATAAAAATACTTATCCCCTTAAGCCCCCTCTCTCGTGGAATCATATCCCCCTATCTCTTGTCCTTGTCCATCTTGAAACCAACAATGTATTTTTATTAATGTATATAGAAGTATTACATTTCATAGAAACTCTGAACCATTTTCAACTTTACTGGCTCACCAGTCTAAGTCACAATTACATAATACATTCCATTTCACCAGGATTAAAACTGGGGTGTTACATGAAATATTTCCAAAATTTTCCAATATTAAAAAAAACACATAATTTCAAGAAACGTTGTTTAGGTTCCCAAGCACCTTCCGGCTCGACCTCTGCAAAAATAACATTTTCTCATTCTACAAGTCATCCCATATGACCCAAGCACTGCAAATTTTTTTTTGATACCAATCTGTGATGTACCCGTCACCAACAAACCCAAAAGGTTTGCTCTGATATGAATCTGTGACACACCCTAATACATGGGTACCTCAAGAATTCATCTTCTTGATGGATTTCCAATTTATGATACCAATTAATTAATTAATAAATACGCATGAAGTCAATACATGTAGTTATTGAGAACATGTTAAACTATAAAAGAAAACCATAACAGGCTATGCATATCATTAACAACAAACATGCATGATATAAACACATATCTCAGGGATAATAAATACACACTAGAATATGAATTACAGAGAAAACAAAGATAACACTTATCTCTTCAAATAAAAATTTATCAATTGGTTGTAGACATCAGAAATTCCACCCAACCATATACACTACTATTCTAAATCTCAAAAACAGGTCATCCCCAAGCCAGGGATATGAATCCACAAGGACAAGTCCTAGGATGATTCTAAAACACACAATAGTTAGCTAAAACTCTCTCACAGTCTTCTCAATCCACACAACAATCCTATTTTACTAACTCTCTTTTCCCCTTAGCCTACACACCAAATAAATGAACCCCTTTCTCTACCACACAGTCCCTCAGGCTATTCCACTTCTTTTCTAGGGCTCCGGTGCTACTGGTAAAGAAATATCAATGATGGAAACCCTGAGGATTTTTAGTTGTGGACATTTCTTTCACAACTTCCATTATTCTCATGCACACATACATCATGTCCTTGATGTAATAATAAAAAATTACTTATATCTAACAAGCAATGACTCTTTTCCTTCCATAATTAATTTTCCATGCCCATAACAAGACCGATAATTAACAAGAATGAATGAGGAATAAAAAATAGTGAGTAGCAATGAATGAGGAACCCCCAAACAACAAAAAATGGGGTTTATATAAGTACATGCAATTAAACACCACATGGTCTCCGAAGAAGCTCACATAACCATTTTTCCCCAAACAATTCCAAGATGGGTGGATAAAACATAATAAAAAGACTTAACATCCCCTTTATACCCCTCTCTCGTGGAATCATTATCGCTTATCTATGTCCATGTTCATCTTGCAGTCATCAATGCATTTTATTATTGAGATTCAAGGTATTTCATTTCTAGGCAGTCCCTCCTTTTTAACTTTATAGGGACTCTGGACTTTCATGAAATAAAAAAAATACACTATTAATACAAGGACTAAAAGCTAGGGTATTGCAAGGATGCTATAGAACATTAACCCCCTCTATTGTTCTCTCTAATTTCCCACTCACAGTTGTTCTATTGTGATATGGAGCAAAATACAATAACATATAATAGAACCCCTTCTCCTCCAAGTGGCCCAATATTTAACATATCTCAATGGCCATCTAGGTGTAGGGTTTTGACTTCATCAACCCTCAATCATGATAAATTTTTGGAACTTATAGAATGTTCTTAGAAAATACGCTACATGGCTAGTCCCACATGTTTAAGTAATGTAGGTTGACGTGGAATCCACTCACACCATGGTGATCAATACAATAGGTTAACTTGTGGGAGGCATAACTTTCACATACGAACTCCAATTGAGATGATTCTTGCATCGTTGGAAACGTATCGGTGTGTATAATATAGACAATGGATCCATAGTAAGGTTTTTACCATACAAAAGTGTCATTTTATGCCTCGAATGACTCTAGAATATTTTCGATAGTTTTTTGGACCCAAATTTCCAAATTCGGACTGATCGCTTAAATGGATCTACAAGTTGATTCCTCCATTTGTTTCACCCATAAATCATTGAGATATATGATGAATAATAGAATGATCCAATCCATATCAAATACATATCTTATAGGTCTTCAAACAAAGGGTGAATTTGCATGTCTAATTTGTGGTCCTAGGATGAATTCTTGTCATTCAAGAAGTTTAGGAAAGGAGGTGTTTGATGAGTATAGGCACTTCCTCTCTAAGACAAATATGTATAAAACTATAGAAAATCATATTTTCAATGGGAAAGAAGAGAATGCAATAAAACCATGAAGAATGACACCTCACCTATGGAAGTTGGAATATAATAGAAATCATCAAGGTAAGAAATTTGAATATTTATCATACAAAATGTGTTACATTTTTTATTTGTATTGAATTATGTTAACTGTATCTAACAATTATTGTTGTAATTTCATTTATATTTCATAAAGGTCATCAAAAAATTGATGGGATTCCATGAGGAACGAAAAATTACCCCATACAATTCAGTAGGTTTCCATACTATGAGCACCTACAAATAGCTAATTTGTTTGATATAATGCATATCGGGAAGAAAGTAAGAGAAAAAATGTGGAAAATATTAGATGGAAGTAGTGAAAAAGAAAAAAATTATCAAAAATTGTACTGACATTTAGGAAGCCAATCATGCAATACAAAATTTGATTGATTCAAATATAAACCAACACCAAAATAGTCTTCCATGGTTATTTAAGAGTAGGAAAACAATGTTGTAAAAGAGGTCACTCTACTCATCTCTTGAATCTGTTTAATGATCATTAAGCACCCAACCACCAACATGCCAAATCATGAAAATAACTAGACTCCTCTCCAGTCTTGAGATTGATCTATGATAATATTTAATAGATCAAGAAGCATGCACGAATAAAATATAGCACATGCATTATCCAAGAAATAATCTAACTTAAAAAAGAAATACATTTGATGCCATGCATAACCATATATAACAAGCAAATATATTGGATATGAAAATATTAGAAAAGATAATCAATAAACAACATAAATTACATATATAGACAGAGAAACCATATAATAGAGAAATCACTTATCTTAAATATAATAATCACCAACTGGCTGCAGACCAAGGACGTCCCTAGTATCAGAGGAGATATTTTTCCTCCTTAATAATCTATCATGTCCCCAACCACCAGGTTGGGGAATGCTGCTCCAAGAACGCTCTCCAAGAATTCTCTGATACAAATCTATCACATCCCCATCCACCAGGATGGGGCATGCTACTCCAAGAACGCTCTTCAACAATTCTCTGATACCAATCTACCACGTCCCCATCCACCAGGCTGGGGCACGCTATTCCAAGAATGATATCCAAGAATGCTCTGATACTAATCTATCACATCCCCAACCACCAATATGGGACACTCTACTCCAAGAACGCTCTCCAAGAATTATTTGATACCAATCTATCACATCCCCAACTACCAGGCTAGGGCACACTACTCCAATATCAACCTATTTCATAGTTAATTGATTCCTAATATTGGGAATATATTCATCTCTTGAATCTATTTAATGATCTTTAAGCACCCAACCACCAACAAGATAGATCATGAAAGTAACAAGACTCCTCTCCATTCCTGAGATTTATCTTTGATAATATTTGATAGATCAAGAAGCGCGCAAGAATAAAATACAATACTTGCATTTTCTAATAAACAATCTAACTTAAAAAATAAATATATATTGTGCCATGCATAACCATATCTAGAAAGAAAATACATTGGATATTCAAATCTTAGAAAAGATAATCAACACACAATGGAAATTACAATTATAAACACATAAACCATATAACAAAGAAATAACTTATCTTAAATTTAACAATCACCAACTGGCTGTAGACCAAGGACGTTCCTGGTATCAGAGCATATAGTTACAACCACTGTATGATCAAGAACTGCATGGCCTTCCACCCAAGAATCTCATGTAACCACTTTTCTCAATTAAAACCAAGATGGGTAAATAAAATATAATAAAAATCCTTAGCCCCTTTATCCCATCCTCTCTCATGGATTCATAGCCCCCTATAACTATTTTCCTTTTCCATATTGCAACTAGCGATGTATTTTATTATATGCAATGTTCAAAGCATTACATTTCCTAGGAACTCCGACCTCTTTTAATTGTTTGGACGCTCTAACCTTTCATCAAATAACAAAATACATTATTTAGTATGGGGACTGAAAACTGGGGTATTACATTCTCCTTCCCCTTATTTATGCACTATCCAGGGAAAATTTTAGGGGCTAAATTTCGCCCATGGGCTAATTTTCCATGCTTTTTCCCAAAAAAAGATTCACCATTTTAAAAATTATTCACCCAAATTCTATAGGTCAAAATTATTTTACCTTAAAATCGCCAAAATTTGATAAAGCTATATAAAATCCTTAGAAATTTGAATATTTAAAAAAAAATATTGCCAAACATTTATAGTTGACATATAAAGGACCAGTAAGATTCGCCAAGGTTTCTACATTTCAAAATAAATTTCCATCCTTAAAATTATTTGTGGCACTATCCTTAGTGCACTATGTACACATGTACAAGTCAAATTCTTCAAAAATCTCCAAGAATATGAGGGTACTCTTTCTGCATGGAATCTTCATGCTCCCAATTAGCATCTTCAGTACTGTAGCAGGTCCATTGAACTTTTACTAGTTCCATGACTCGATTATGAAGGATTTTGAATTTTTTGTGCATTATGTGCACCAACTGAACCTGAAAGTCTCCTTCTGGCTCCACTTGAATCAAATTCCAATCAATAACATTCTTAGGATCATGTACATACATTTTCAACAAAGAGACATGAAATACATTACACACATTCATGGAAGAAGGAAATGCAAGCATGTATGCAACTAGCCCTATTCTATCCAATATCTCAAATGGACCATAAAATCCAGCTACTAGCTTTGTATACCTGTCTAGCTTCAATGATCTCTTATTTTTCTTAACTTTCAAAAGCACATTCTCTTCCACTTTAAATTCTCTAGATGTCCTTCTCTTATTTGCATAAATTTTCTGTCTATCTCGTGCTGCCTTCAAATTCTTAACCATATGGTCTTCCATATCCTTGAAAAATTCTGGCCCAAGTACTAATCTGTCTATTGGGTTGTGCCAAATCACTGTATTATTGCATTTCCTACCATACAAAGCTTCAGACAGACTCATATTCAACAAATCTTGATAACCATTTTTATAATTAAATTCAACAAAATGTAAGTAATCTTCCCACTTAGATGGATTATCCATCACATACATTCTCAACATGTCTTCAGTTACTTGATTGAGTCTCTCAATCTACCCAACTGACTACGGATGGTATCCTATGCTAAAGTTCACAGTTATACCAAATCCTTTAAATAATCCCCTTCAGAAATTTGAAGTAAACTTTGTATCTCTGTGTGAGATAATTTCTTTAGGTATCCCATGCAACCTAGAAATTTCCTTCATATAAATTTCTGCAATATTAGTTTTTGTATGAGTCATCTTAACAAGAAAAAAAATGAGAAACCTTTGTCAATTTATCAACCACTACCATGATTGAATCATGTTGCTTTGTTGTCCTGGGAAACTTAGTGATAAAATCAATGGTTACTACTTCCCATTTTCTCTCTGGAATTGGAAATGGTTGTAGCAAACCTGTTGGGTGTCTATGCTCAGCCTTCACTCTTTGACATTCCATACATTATGTAATCAATAAAATATTTTTTTATCCCAAGCCAAAAGAATTGAATTGTTACTCTTGCAATTGTTTTCTGGTAACCAGGATGTCTGACTTATGGAACATTATGCATTTATTTTAATACCAAATTCCTAAGTTCTCCACAAATAGGAACAAAAATTATATTCTTATGCATAAGTAATCCATCTTCCTTAATCTCATACTCCTTAATTTTTTGTTGTGCATTTTCTTGTTGTAAACTTTCTTTTACCTATAGGTAATGTTGATCTATAACAACAACATCTAAAATTATATTCTTCAAATCTGCCTGGTGCATACTAATGACTGTAGCATGCATGAGAGGTACTCTTCTGCTAAGTGCATCAATAAGTTCATTTTCTTTTCCCTTGATATTCTTGATGTCAAAGTCATATTTACTTAAAAATTACATCCATCTTGTCTACCTAGCATTCAAAGTTGGATGTTCAAAAAGATATTTCAGACCACTATCATCTATCCTTAATTCAAATCTCTTTCCCATCAGATAATGCGTCCACATATTCAATGCATGAAATATGGAAGCAATATCCAAATCAAGTGTGGCATAATTAATCTCATTTTCTTTAAGATTTTTGGACTCATAAATAATGACATAATCGTTTTGAGTGATGACTCCACCAAGTCCTTCCTTGCATGCATCTGTACATACCACAAAATTTTTATTTGGGTCAACAATATTTAAAATAGGTGCACTCGTAAATAATTCTTTCAACAAACTAAAGTTCTATTCACACTATGTTGTCCATTCAAACTTAATTCCCTTCTTTTGCAAAGAAGTTATGGGATGAGAAATATTAGAGAACCATGTTATAAACCTCCTATAGTATCCGACTAATCCCATAAAAGATCTTATTTTTGAAACATTCTTGGGTGTTGGCCATCCTCTAATGGCTTCAATCTTATCTATATCTATTGCTATGCCTTGTTATAAAATAATGTGTCCCAAATAATGGATTTTCTTTTTGTAAAAATAACACTGACTAAGATTGGCATAAATTTGATCTTCCCTCAACACTTGCAACACCAACCTCAAGTGACATTCATGCTCTTCCTTTGTCTTAGAATAACTAAGTATGCCATCCAAGAAAACAATGAAAAACTTATCCAGATAATTTCTGAATATGCCATTCATTAAGAACATGAAGATATTTGGTGCATTGGTCAGTCCAAATGGCACCACCACAAATTCATAGTGTACATATCTGGTTCTAAATTTTGTCTTACTAATGTCTTCTTCCTTGATTCTTACCTGATGGCATCCTTATCTCAGGTCTATATTTGAACATATATTTTCTCCTCTTAGTTGATAAAATAGGTCATCAATTCTTAACAGAGGGTACTTGTTATTTATAATCTCTTTGTTCACTTGTCTAAAGTTAGTATACATCCTCAATGTTCCATCCTTATTTTTTACAAAGAGTATTGGTGCTCCCCAAGGTGAAATATGTATCCTTTCTTCAACAATTCCTCCAATTTCATTTGTAGTTATTTTAATTATGGTGTACTCATTCTGTAAGGAGTTTTTGATACGGGGGAAGCTCCTATTACTAAATCAATAGAGAAATCTATCTCCCTCTTAGGTGGCGATCCAAGAATGTCTTGGAATACATCTTCAAATTCTTGCAATAATGAAAAATATTCAAGGCTTGGTCCTTTAGTATTTTCTGGCTCCTCCACATGATTTTCATACAATTGTCATCCTTTCCTGAAACATCTCTTCAGTTGTAAGGAATAAATCTCTCTAATAGAAATATGTCTTGGAATTCCTTTCACAGTGCTATGTTTTCCTTCTTCATCAAGACATGTAAATATCTTATTATGGCAATCTAGGATACCATGGTGCCTATCCAGCCAATCCATTCTAGTTAGAACATCATAAGATCCTAATGGAATGATACTCATATATGCATTATTAATCACTCCACTTAGATTTATTGGACAAGCTCTATCCATCTCATTGATTCTTCTTTTGGTTCTAGTGGCTAGTTGAACCAAACTTGATTTTTCAAAATTACATTTATCCAAATGAAATCTTCCCACTATTTTAGGATCATTGTAACAATGGCTTGCTCCTAAATCAATTAAAATAAATACATGCTAATTAATTATCTTACCTTCCACTTCGATCATATTGGATTGGTATTCTGCTTGTCGATCTTCCAAGGATGCATATATTTTTCCCATGTCCTATACTATTGTAGCCTCTTGGATGTTATGCATTGTATTCATTTTGTCTTCTCTATGAGGACAATCCTTTTACATGTTCTCTTCTTTGCATCCCCAACATTTGATTGCTGGTCTTTCCCTTTTTCCCAAGGAGTCTTCTCTCTTGGATTCATCTTTAGTAGAATGATCTTGCTGATTTTTATTAGGGATATTTCTATTGAAAGGAGGTTTGAATCCCCTCTTTCTCTGATCATATTTCTCTTTCTTCTTATCCTTCCAAGTTTTTTGCAAATATTCTCTTCCCTTTCCTTGCTCATACAGGTAATTAGCCTTCATGATGGTCTCTATCAAAGTTTTGGGTTCATCATATTGAATATTTTCTTTAGAAAAGGATGGAAGTCCACTTAAGAACCTTTGTATATTCACCTTCTCATATTTATAAACCCTACATACTTCAACAATACAAAAAACTTATTGTCATATTCTGCTAGGGTCATGCTTCCTAATCTGAGTTCAAAGAACTCTTTCATTTTCTTTTCATAGAAATGCTCTGGAAGGTACTCCTTTTGGAAATATCTATTGAGCTATTTCCAAGTGATACTATTCTCATTAATGTGTTCAACTTGCTTTAACGGATCCCACCACACAACAAATTTTCCATGCAAATGGTATGTGGCAATTCTAGCTTCAAGATTAGATGAATAGTTGTGCAACTAAAAATACTTTCTAATTACCAGTTTAGGAAGTATTTTAAGTTGCACAACTATTCATATAATCTTGAAGCCAATATTTCCACATACCATTTTCATGGAAAATGTACTATGTGGTGTGATCAACTGAAGCAAGTTGAACACATTAATGAGAACATGATCACTTTGAAACAATTCAATAGATATTTCCAGAAGGAGTACCTTTCAGAGAAATTCTATGACAAGAAAATGCAAGAGTTCTTTAAACTCATAGTAGGAAGCATGGCCTTGGAAGAATATGAAAATAATTTTTTGGGATTGTTGAAGTATGTAGGGTTTATACAATATGATAAGGTGAAGGCACAAAGGTTGTCAAGTGAACTGCCATCCTTTTATAAAGAAAATATTCAATATGATGAACCGAGAAATTTGATAGATACCACTGGGAAGGATAAGCACCTATATGAGCAAGGAAAGGGAAGATAATATTTGCATAAATATTGGAAGGATAAGAATAAAGATAAATCTGATCAGAGAAGGACTGGATTTAAACTTCCTTTCAACAATAACATCCCTAATAAAAATGAGCAAGACCAGTCTGCTAAAGATGAATCCAAGAGAGAAGACTCCTTGGGAAAAATGGGAAGAAACCAATCAAATGTTGACGATGCAAAGAATATGATATGCACAAGGATTGTCCTCACAAAGAAAAAAAATGAATACCATGCACAACATCCAAGAGGCTACAATAGTAGAGGACATGGGAAGAATATATGTAGCCTTCGAAGATCGACAAACATAACACCAATCCAATATGATCGAAGTGTAAGGTAAGATCATTAATCATCATGTTTCTATTTTAGTTGATTAAGGAGAAATCCATTGTTACACTGATACTAAAATAGTGGGCATATTTCATTTGGAGAAATGTAAGGTTGGAAAATCACTTTTGGTTCATCAAGCCACTGGAACCAAAAGAAGGATCAATAAAATGGTCAAAGGTTGTCCAATAAATCTGAGTGGAGTGAGTACTAATCTTGATATGAATATCATTCCAATAGGATCTTATGATGTTCTAATTGGATTGGATTGGCTGGACAAGCACCATGTTGTCCAAGATTGTCATAACAAGACATTTACATGTATTGATGAAGAAGGAAAACATAGCACTATGAAAGGAATTCCAAGATCCATTTCTATTAGAGTGATTTCATCCTTACAACTGAAGAGATGTATTAGGAAAGAATGTCAATTGTATGCAACTCATGTGGAGGAGTTAGAAAATATTAAAGGACCAAGCCTTGAACATTTTTCATTATTGTAAGAATTTGAAGATGTATTCCAAGACATACCTATATTTCCACCTAAGAGGGAGATATATTTCTCTATTGATCTAGTACCAAGAGCTTCCCCTGTATCAAAAACCCCTTACATAATGAGTACACCAAAATTAAAAGAACTAAAAATGCAATTAAAGGAATTGTTGAAGAAAGGGTACATATTCCCAAGTGTTTCACCTTGGGGAGCATCAATACACTTTGTCAAAAACAAGGATGGAACATTGAGGCTATGTATTGACTTTAGACAACTAAATAAAGCCACTATAAATAACTTGTACCATCTACCCATAATTGATGAAATTTTTGATCAACTAAGAATAGCAAAGATATTTTCAAAGATAGACCTGAAATCAAGATACCATCATGTAAGAATCAAGGAAGAAGACATTAGTAAGAGAACCTTTATAAATAGGTATGGACACTATGAATTTGTGGTGGTGCCATTTGGACTAACTAATGCACCAACTATATTCATGTGATTAATGAATGACATATTTAGAAATTATCTGGATAATTTTTTCATTGTTTTCTTGGATGGCATACTTAGCTTTTATAATACAAAGGAAGAGCATGAACATCAATTGAGGTTGGTGTTGCAAGTGCTGATGGAACATCAACTTTACACCAAGCTTATCAAGTGTTCTTTTTACCAAAAACAAATCCATTATTTGGGACACATTATTTTAGAACAAGGCATAATAGTAGATCAATAAAATATTGAAGCCATAGAGGATGGCCAACACCCACGAATGTTTCAAAAATCAGATATTTTATGGGATTAGTCAGATAATTCAGGAGGTTTATAGGATGGTTCTCTAAGATTTCTCATCCCATAACTTCTTTTCAAAATAAGGGAATTAAGTTTGAATGGACAACATAGTGTGAATATAACTTTATTTTACTAAAAGAATTACTTACCAGTGCACCTATTTTAAATATTGCTGACCCAAATGAAAGTTTTGTGGTATGTACAGATGCATGCAAGGAAGGACTTGGTGGAGTCCTCACTCATAATGATTGTGTCATCAGTTATGAGTCCAAGAAGCTTAAAGAACACGAGAGGAATTATACCACACATGATTTGGAGCTTGCTACCATAGTTTATGCATTGAATATGTGGAGGCATTATCTCATGGGAAAGAGATTTGAATTAAGGAAAAACCATAGTGGTCTAAAATATATTTTTGAACATCCGACTTTGAATGCTAGGTAGAAAATATGGCTATAATTTTTAAGTGAATATGACTTTCACATCAAGCATATCGAGGGAAAAGAAAATAAAGTTGTTGATGCACTCAATACAAGAGTACATCTCATGCATTCTACAACCATTAGTATGCACCACTCATATTTGAAGAACATAATTTTAGATGTTGCTATTATAGATCAACATTACCTACATGTAAAAGAAAGTTTACATCAAGAAAATGTACAACAAAAAATTAAAGAGTATGATATTAAGGAACATGGATTACTTATGCATAAGAATATAATTTATGTTCATAGTTCCATAGAGCTTAGGAATTCAATATTAAAAGAAATACATAATGTTCCATATACCAGACATATTGGTTACTAGAAAAAAATTACAATAGTAAGAAGCCAATTATTTTGTCTTGGGATGAAGAAAGATGGTGCTGATTACATTTCCATATGTATGGAATGTCATAGAGTGAAGGATTAGCGTAGACACCCAACGAGTTTTCTACAACCATTTCCAATTTCAAAGAGGAAATGAAAAGTAGTAACCATTGATTTTATCACTAAGTTTTCCAGGACAATAAAGAAAAATGATTCAATCATTTTAGTGGTTTATAGATTGACAAAGGTCACTCATTTTGTTTCTATTAAGATGACTCATATAACAAATAATATTGCATAAATTTACATGAGGGAAATTGCTAGGTTTCATGAGATACCTAAGGCAATTATTTCAGACAGAGACATAAAGTTTACTTCAAATTTATGGAGAGGACTGATTAAAGGATTTGGTACACATATGAATTTTAGCACAACATACCATCCATAGTCATATGGGCATACAAAGAGAGTCAACCCAGTAATTGAGGACATGTTAAAGAATGTATGCGATGGATAAGCCATCTAATTGAGAATATTACTTGCATTTGGTTGAGTTTACCTATAATAATAGGTATCAAGATTCATTGAATATGAGCCCATTCAAAGCTTTGTATGCTAGAAAATGGAATACTCTAGTGAGTTTGGATAACCCAACAGACAGAGTAATACTTGGGCCAGAATTTCTCAAGGATATGGAAGACTGGATGGTTAAAATTAAGTATAATTTGAAGGAATGACAAGATAGACATAGAGTAGGACAACTAGAGAATTTAAAGTGGGCGAACACATGCTTTTGAAAGTAAATCCCAAGAAGATCTCATTGAAGATGGGAAAATGTACAAAGCTAACAACCAGATTATGTGGTCCATTTGAGATATTGGAAAGAATAGGGCTAGTTGCATACATGCTTTCATTACCCTCTTCCATGAATATGCATAATCTATTTCATGTCTCTTTGCTGAAAATGTATGTACATGATCCTAACCATGTTATTGATTGGAATTTGATTCAGATGAAGCCAAAATGAGTCTTTTAGGTCCATTCGATGCACATATTGGACAAAAAAGTCAAAATTCTATGGAATCAAGTCATATAACTTGTAAAAGTTCAGTGGACTTGCTACGGTCCTGAAGATGCTACTTGGGAGCATGAAGATGTCATGCATGAAGAGTACCCACACAGTTCTGAATAATTTTGAAATTTTGATTTCTATTTTGTATATGCACTAAGGAAAATACAAAAATAATGGGGAGGGGAATGTAATACCCCGATTTTGAGTCCCCATACTAAATACTGTATTTTGTTATTTGATGAAAGGTCGAAGAGAGAAAACAATTAAAATAGGTTGCATAGGAAATGTAATACTTTGAACATTGCAAATAATAAAATACATCACTGGCTACATGATGGATAAGGAAAAGAGTTATAGGAGGTTGTGATTCCATGAGAGAGGGGGGGCTGAAGGGGATAAGTATTTTTATTATATTTTATTTACTCATCTTAGTTTTAATTGAGAAAAGTGGTTACATGAGTTTTTTGGGGGAAGGCCATGTGGTTCTTGATCTCATGTAATATATAAACACCTCTTGTGAGTTATTTGGGGGTTCTTCTCCATTCACTTGTTCACTCTTAAGTTTGGTTCTTCATTCATTACTTCTCATGCATTATTTTTCTTGGTTGGGACATGGGGATGAATTGCTGAGGAAAAAGCCATTTTTTGTTGGCTGTAGTAATTACTGGTGCATTACATATATGAATTGATGTTTGCATGCATTTGATGCATTGACATGTGCTAAAATTTGTTCAAAAATGTGAATCCTAAGAGTCTCAACATAAAGATTCCTGACCAGATGCACTGGAGCTCTAGAAAGAGGTGTATATCCCGAGGGATTGCGTGACAATGAAGGGGGTTCATTGTCTTTGGGTGGTGTGGGCTGGAGAGAAGATAGATGGTGTACTTTGGATTGTTGTGTGTTGAGAAACCTGTGAGAGCTTGAGTGTCGCTTTGGAACCTGTCCTTGTCGAATCATAGCCCTGGCTCGAGGGTGACTTGTTGTTGAGACTTGGAACATCAACATCTATGGTTGGGTTGAACGTCCTTGGTTTGCATCAAGTTGGTGATTGTTATCTTTAAGATAAGTGTTTTCTTTGTTATACAATTTATCTTTTTATATATGTAAATTTCATTTTCTATTGATTATATTTTCTAAGATTTGCATGTCCAATGTATTTGCTTACTAGATATGGTTGTGCATGGAATGATATATCTTTCTTTTTAAGTTAGATTGTTTCTTTCATACTGGATGTACTGTATTTTACTCTTTCATGCTTCTTGATCTATTAAATATTATTAGATATCGATCTCAAGACTGGATATGAGTCTTCCTACTTTCATGATATGGCCTATTGGTCGATGGTTTCTTAATGATCATTAAATAGATTCAAGAGATGAGTAGAGTGCCAAGAGTAGGAATTGATTAAATATAAAATAGGTTGATATTTGATTAGTGTACCCCAACCTGGTGGCTGGGGATGTGATAGATTAGTATCAAATCATTCTTGGAGAGAATTCTTGGAGTAGTCTGCCCTAGCCTAGTGGTTGGGGATGTGGNACATGGCTAGTCCCACATGTTTAAGTAATGTAGGTTGACGTGGAATCCACTCACACCATGGTGATCAATACAATAGGTTAACTTGTGGGAGGCATAACTTTCACATACGAACTCCAATTGAGATGATTCTTGCATCGTTGGAAACGTATCGGTGTGTATAATATAGACAATGGATCCATAGTAAGGTTTTTACCATACAAAAGTGTCATTTTATGCCTCGAATGACTCTAGAATATTTTCGATAGTTTTTTGGACCCAAATTTCCAAATTCGGACTGATCGCTTAAATGGATCTACAAGTTGATTCCTCCATTTGTTTCACCCATAAATCATTGAGATATATGATGAATAATAGAATGATCCAATCCATATCAAATACATATCTTATAGGTCTTCAAACAAAGGGTGAATTTGCATGTCTAATTTGTGGTCCTAGGATGAATTCTTGTCATTCAAGAAGTTTAGGAAAGGAGGTGTTTGATGAGTATAGGCACTTCCTCTCTAAGACAAATATGTATAAAACTATAGAAAATCATATTTTCAATGGGAAAGAAGAGAATGCAATAAAACCATGAAGAATGACACCTCACCTATGGAAGTTGGAATATAATAGAAATCATCAAGGTAAGAAATTTGAATATTTATCATACAAAATGTGTTACATTTTTTATTTGTATTGAATTATGTTAACTGTATCTAACAATTATTGTTGTAATTTCATTTATATTTCATAAAGGTCATCAAAAAATTGATGGGATTCCATGAGGAACGAAAAATTACCCCATACAATTCAGTAGGTTTCCATACTATGAGCACCTACAAATAGCTAATTTGTTTGATATAATGCATATCGGGAAGAAAGTAAGAGAAAAAATGTGGAAAATATTAGATGGAAGTAGTGAAAAAGAAAAAAATTATCAAAAATTGTACTGACATTTAGGAAGCCAATCATGCAATACAAAATTTGATTGATTCAAATATAAACCAACACCAAAATAGTCTTCCATGGTTATTTAAGAGTAGGAAAACAATGTTGTAAAAGAGGTCACTCTACTCATCTCTTGAATCTGTTTAATGATCATTAAGCACCCAACCACCAACATGCCAAATCATGAAAATAACTAGACTCCTCTCCAGTCTTGAGATTGATCTATGATAATATTTAATAGATCAAGAAGCATGCACGAATAAAATATAGCACATGCATTATCCAAGAAATAATCTAACTTAAAAAAGAAATACATTTGATGCCATGCATAACCATATATAACAAGCAAATATATTGGATATGAAAATATTAGAAAAGATAATCAATAAACAACATAAATTACATATATAGACAGAGAAACCATATAATAGAGAAATCACTTATCTTAAATATAATAATCACCAACTGGCTGCAGACCAAGGACGTCCCTAGTATCAGAGGAGATATTTTTCCTCCTTAATAATCTATCATGTCCCCAACCACCAGGTTGGGGAATGCTGCTCCAAGAACGCTCTCCAAGAATTCTCTGATACAAATCTATCACATCCCCATCCACCAGGATGGGGCATGCTACTCCAAGAACGCTCTTCAACAATTCTCTGATACCAATCTACCACGTCCCCATCCACCAGGCTGGGGCACGCTATTCCAAGAATGATATCCAAGAATGCTCTGATACTAATCTATCACATCCCCAACCACCAATATGGGACACTCTACTCCAAGAACGCTCTCCAAGAATTATTTGATACCAATCTATCACATCCCCAACTACCAGGCTAGGGCACACTACTCCAATATCAACCTATTTCATAGTTAATTGATTCCTAATATTGGGAATATATTCATCTCTTGAATCTATTTAATGATCTTTAAGCACCCAACCACCAACAAGATAGATCATGAAAGTAACAAGACTCCTCTCCATTCCTGAGATTTATCTTTGATAATATTTGATAGATCAAGAAGCGCGCAAGAATAAAATACAATACTTGCATTTTCTAATAAACAATCTAACTTAAAAAATAAATATATATTGTGCCATGCATAACCATATCTAGAAAGAAAATACATTGGATATTCAAATCTTAGAAAAGATAATCAACACACAATGGAAATTACAATTATAAACACATAAACCATATAACAAAGAAATAACTTATCTTAAATTTAACAATCACCAACTGGCTGTAGACCAAGGACGTTCCTGGTATCAGAGCATATAGTTACAACCACTGTATGATCAAGAACTGCATGGCCTTCCACCCAAGAATCTCATGTAACCACTTTTCTCAATTAAAACCAAGATGGGTAAATAAAATATAATAAAAATCCTTAGCCCCTTTATCCCATCCTCTCTCATGGATTCATAGCCCCCTATAACTATTTTCCTTTTCCATATTGCAACTAGCGATGTATTTTATTATATGCAATGTTCAAAGCATTACATTTCCTAGGAACTCCGACCTCTTTTAATTGTTTGGACGCTCTAACCTTTCATCAAATAACAAAATACATTATTTAGTATGGGGACTGAAAACTGGGGTATTACATTCTCCTTCCCCTTATTTATGCACTATCCAGGGAAAATTTTAGGGGCTAAATTTCGCCCATGGGCTAATTTTCCATGCTTTTTCCCAAAAAAAGATTCACCATTTTAAAAATTATTCACCCAAATTCTATAGGTCAAAATTATTTTACCTTAAAATCGCCAAAATTTGATAAAGCTATATAAAATCCTTAGAAATTTGAATATTTAAAAAAAAATATTGCCAAACATTTATAGTTGACATATAAAGGACCAGTAAGATTCGCCAAGGTTTCTACATTTCAAAATAAATTTCCATCCTTAAAATTATTTGTGGCACTATCCTTAGTGCACTATGTACACATGTACAAGTCAAATTCTTCAAAAATCTCCAAGAATATGAGGGTACTCTTTCTGCATGGAATCTTCATGCTCCCAATTAGCATCTTCAGTACTGTAGCAGGTCCATTGAACTTTTACTAGTTCCATGACTCGATTATGAAGGATTTTGAATTTTTTGTGCATTATGTGCACCAACTGAACCTGAAAGTCTCCTTCTGGCTCCACTTGAATCAAATTCCAATCAATAACATTCTTAGGATCATGTACATACATTTTCAACAAAGAGACATGAAATACATTACACACATTCATGGAAGAAGGAAATGCAAGCATGTATGCAACTAGCCCTATTCTATCCAATATCTCAAATGGACCATAAAATCCAGCTACTAGCTTTGTATACCTGTCTAGCTTCAATGATCTCTTATTTTTCTTAACTTTCAAAAGCACATTCTCTTCCACTTTAAATTCTCTAGATGTCCTTCTCTTATTTGCATAAATTTTCTGTCTATCTCGTGCTGCCTTCAAATTCTTAACCATATGGTCTTCCATATCCTTGAAAAATTCTGGCCCAAGTACTAATCTGTCTATTGGGTTGTGCCAAATCACTGTATTATTGCATTTCCTACCATACAAAGCTTCAGACAGACTCATATTCAACAAATCTTGATAACCATTTTTATAATTAAATTCAACAAAATGTAAGTAATCTTCCCACTTAGATGGATTATCCATCACATACATTCTCAACATGTCTTCAGTTACTTGATTGAGTCTCTCAATCTACCCAACTGACTACGGATGGTATCCTATGCTAAAGTTCACAGTTATACCAAATCCTTTAAATAATCCCCTTCAGAAATTTGAAGTAAACTTTGTATCTCTGTGTGAGATAATTTCTTTAGGTATCCCATGCAACCTAGAAATTTCCTTCATATAAATTTCTGCAATATTAGTTTTTGTATGAGTCATCTTAACAAGAAAAAAAATGAGAAACCTTTGTCAATTTATCAACCACTACCATGATTGAATCATGTTGCTTTGTTGTCCTGGGAAACTTAGTGATAAAATCAATGGTTACTACTTCCCATTTTCTCTCTGGAATTGGAAATGGTTGTAGCAAACCTGTTGGGTGTCTATGCTCAGCCTTCACTCTTTGACATTCCATACATTATGTAATCAATAAAATATTTTTTTATCCCAAGCCAAAAGAATTGAATTGTTACTCTTGCAATTGTTTTCTGGTAACCAGGATGTCTGACTTATGGAACATTATGCATTTATTTTAATACCAAATTCCTAAGTTCTCCACAAATAGGAACAAAAATTATATTCTTATGCATAAGTAATCCATCTTCCTTAATCTCATACTCCTTAATTTTTTGTTGTGCATTTTCTTGTTGTAAACTTTCTTTTACCTATAGGTAATGTTGATCTATAACAACAACATCTAAAATTATATTCTTCAAATCTGCCTGGTGCATACTAATGACTGTAGCATGCATGAGAGGTACTCTTCTGCTAAGTGCATCAATAAGTTCATTTTCTTTTCCCTTGATATTCTTGATGTCAAAGTCATATTTACTTAAAAATTACATCCATCTTGTCTACCTAGCATTCAAAGTTGGATGTTCAAAAAGATATTTCAGACCACTATCATCTATCCTTAATTCAAATCTCTTTCCCATCAGATAATGCGTCCACATATTCAATGCATGAAATATGGAAGCAATATCCAAATCAAGTGTGGCATAATTAATCTCATTTTCTTTAAGATTTTTGGACTCATAAATAATGACATAATCGTTTTGAGTGATGACTCCACCAAGTCCTTCCTTGCATGCATCTGTACATACCACAAAATTTTTATTTGGGTCAACAATATTTAAAATAGGTGCACTCGTAAATAATTCTTTCAACAAACTAAAGTTCTATTCACACTATGTTGTCCATTCAAACTTAATTCCCTTCTTTTGCAAAGAAGTTATGGGATGAGAAATATTAGAGAACCATGTTATAAACCTCCTATAGTATCCGACTAATCCCATAAAAGATCTTATTTTTGAAACATTCTTGGGTGTTGGCCATCCTCTAATGGCTTCAATCTTATCTATATCTATTGCTATGCCTTGTTATAAAATAATGTGTCCCAAATAATGGATTTTCTTTTTGTAAAAATAACACTGACTAAGATTGGCATAAATTTGATCTTCCCTCAACACTTGCAACACCAACCTCAAGTGACATTCATGCTCTTCCTTTGTCTTAGAATAACTAAGTATGCCATCCAAGAAAACAATGAAAAACTTATCCAGATAATTTCTGAATATGCCATTCATTAAGAACATGAAGATATTTGGTGCATTGGTCAGTCCAAATGGCACCACCACAAATTCATAGTGTACATATCTGGTTCTAAATTTTGTCTTACTAATGTCTTCTTCCTTGATTCTTACCTGATGGCATCCTTATCTCAGGTCTATATTTGAACATATATTTTCTCCTCTTAGTTGATAAAATAGGTCATCAATTCTTAACAGAGGGTACTTGTTATTTATAATCTCTTTGTTCACTTGTCTAAAGTTAGTATACATCCTCAATGTTCCATCCTTATTTTTTACAAAGAGTATTGGTGCTCCCCAAGGTGAAATATGTATCCTTTCTTCAACAATTCCTCCAATTTCATTTGTAGTTATTTTAATTATGGTGTACTCATTCTGTAAGGAGTTTTTGATACGGGGGAAGCTCCTATTACTAAATCAATAGAGAAATCTATCTCCCTCTTAGGTGGCGATCCAAGAATGTCTTGGAATACATCTTCAAATTCTTGCAATAATGAAAAATATTCAAGGCTTGGTCCTTTAGTATTTTCTGGCTCCTCCACATGATTTTCATACAATTGTCATCCTTTCCTGAAACATCTCTTCAGTTGTAAGGAATAAATCTCTCTAATAGAAATATGTCTTGGAATTCCTTTCACAGTGCTATGTTTTCCTTCTTCATCAAGACATGTAAATATCTTATTATGGCAATCTAGGATACCATGGTGCCTATCCAGCCAATCCATTCTAGTTAGAACATCATAAGATCCTAATGGAATGATACTCATATATGCATTATTAATCACTCCACTTAGATTTATTGGACAAGCTCTATCCATCTCATTGATTCTTCTTTTGGTTCTAGTGGCTAGTTGAACCAAACTTGATTTTTCAAAATTACATTTATCCAAATGAAATCTTCCCACTATTTTAGGATCATTGTAACAATGGCTTGCTCCTAAATCAATTAAAATAAATACATGCTAATTAATTATCTTACCTTCCACTTCGATCATATTGGATTGGTATTCTGCTTGTCGATCTTCCAAGGATGCATATATTTTTCCCATGTCCTATACTATTGTAGCCTCTTGGATGTTATGCATTGTATTCATTTTGTCTTCTCTATGAGGACAATCCTTTTACATGTTCTCTTCTTTGCATCCCCAACATTTGATTGCTGGTCTTTCCCTTTTTCCCAAGGAGTCTTCTCTCTTGGATTCATCTTTAGTAGAATGATCTTGCTGATTTTTATTAGGGATATTTCTGTTGAAAGGAGGTTTGAATCCCCTCTTTCTCTGATCATATTTCTCTTTCTTCTTATCCTTCCAATTTTTTTGCAAATATTCTCTTCCCTTTCCTTGCTCATATAGGTAATTAGCCTTTGTGATGGTCTCTATCAAAGTTTTGGGTTCATCATATTGAATATTTTCTTTAGAAAAGGATGGAAGTCCACTTAAGAACCTTTGTATCTTCACCTTCTCATATTTATAAACCCTACATACTTCAACAATCCAAAAAACTTATTTTCATATTCTGCCAGGGTCATGCTTCCTAATCTTAGTTCAAAGAAATCTTTCATTTTCTTTTCATAGAAATGCTTTGGAAGGTACTCCTTTTGGAAATATATATTGAGCTATTTCCAAGTGATACTATTCTAATTAATGTGTTCAACTTGCTTCAACGGATCCCACCACACAACAAATTTTCCATGCAAATGGTATGTGGCAATTCTAGCTTCAAGATTAGATGAATAGTTGTGCAACTAAAAATACTTTCTAATTCCCAGTTTAGGAAGTATTTTAAGTTGCACAACTATTCATATAATCTTGAAGCCAATATTTCCACATACCATTTTCATGGAAAATGTACTATGTGGTGCGATCAACTGAAGCAAGTTGAACACATTAATGAGAACATGATCACTTGGAAACAATTCAATAGATATTTCCAGAAGGAGTACCTTTCAGAGAAATTCTATGACAAGAAAATGCAAGAGTTCTTTAAACTCATAGTAGGAAGCATGACCCTGGAAGAATATGAAAATAATTTTTTGGGATTGTTGAAGTATGTAGGGTTTATAAAATATGAGAAGGTGAAGGAACAAAGGTTCTTAAGTGAACTGCCATCCTTTTATAAAGAAAATATTCAATATGATGAACCAAGAAATTTGATAGATACCACTGGGAAGGATAATCACCTATATGAGCAAGGAAAGGGAAGATAATATTTGCATAAATATTGGAAGGATAAGAATAAAGATAAATCTGATCAGAGAAGGACTGGATTTAAACTTCCTTTCAATAGTAACATCCCTAATAAAAATGAGCAAGACCAGTCTGCTAAAGATGAATCCAAGAGAGAAGACTCCTTGGGAAAAATGGGAAGAAACCAATCAAATGTTGACGATGAAAAGAATATGATATGAACAAGGATTGTCCTCACAAAGGAAAAAAATGAATACCATGCACAACATCCAAGAGGCTACAATAGTAGAGGACATGGGAAGAATATATGTAGCCTTCGAAGATTGACAAACATAACACCAATCCAATATGATCGAAGTGTAAGGTAAGATCATTAATCATCATGTTTCTATTTTAGTTGATTAAGGAGAAATCCATTGTTACATTGATACTAAAATAGTGGGCATATTTCATTTGGAGAAATGTAAGGTTGAAAAATCACTTTTGGTTCATCAAGCCACTAGAACCAAAAGAAGGATCAATAAAATGGTCAAAGGTTGTCCAATAAATCTGAGTGGAGTGAGTACTAATCTTGATATGCATATCATTCCAATAGGATCTTATGATGTTCTAATTGGATTGGATTGGCTGGACAAGCACCATGTTGTCCAAGATTGTCATAACAAGACATTTACATGTCTTGATGAAGAAGGAAAACTTAACACTATGAAAGGAATTCCAAGATCCATTTCTATTAGAGTGATTTCATCCTTACCTGAAGAGATGTATTAGGAAAGAATGTCAATTGTATGCAACTCATGTGGAGGAGTCAGAAAATATTAAAGGACCAAGCCTTGAACATTTTTCATTATTGTAAGAATTTGAAGATGTATTCCAAGACATACCTATATTTCCACCTAAGAGGGAGATATATTTCTCTATTGATCTAGTACCAAGAGCTTCCCCTGTATCAAAAACCCCTTACATAATGAGTACACCAAAATTAAAAGAACTAAAAATGCAATTAAAGGAATTGTTGAAGAAAGGGTACATATTCCCAAGTGTTTCACCTTGGGGAGCATCAATACACTTTGTCAAAAACAAGGATGGAACATTGAGGCTATGTATTGACTTTAGACAACTAAATAAAGCCACTATAAATAACTTGTACCATCTACCCATAATTGATGAAATTTTTGATCAACTAAGAATAGCAAAGATATTTTCAAAGATAGACCTGAAATCAAGATACCATCATGTAAGAATCAAGGAAGAAGACATTAGTAAGAGAACCTTTATAAATAGGTATGGACACTATGAATTTGTGGTGGTGCCATTTGGACTAACTAATGCACCAACTATATTCATGTGATTAATGAATGACATATTTAGAAATTATCTGGATAATTTTTTCATTGTTTTCTTGGATGGCATACTTAGCTTTTATAATACAAAGGAAGAGCATGAACATCAATTGAGGTTGGTGTTGCAAGTGCTGATGGAACATCAACTTTACACCAAGCTTATCAAGTGTTCTTTTTACCAAAAACAAATCCATTATTTGGGACACATTATTTTAGAACAAGGCATAATAGTAGATCAATAAAATATTGAAGCCATAGAGGATGGCCAACACCCACGAATGTTTCAAAAATCAGATATTTTATGGGATTAGTCAGATAATTCAGGAGGTTTATAGGATGGTTCTCTAAGATTTCTCATCCCATAACTTCTTTTCAAAATAAGGGAATTAAGTTTGAATGGACAACATAGTGTGAATATAACTTTATTTTACTAAAAGAATTACTTACCAGTGCACCTATTTTAAATATTGCTGACCCAAATGAAAGTTTTGTGGTATGTACAGATGCATGCAAGGAAGGACTTGGTGGAGTCCTCACTCATAATGATTGTGTCATCAGTTATGAGTCCAAGAAGCTTAAAGAACACGAGAGGAATTATACCACACATGATTTGGAGCTTGCTACCATAGTTTATGCATTGAATATGTGGAGGCATTATCTCATGGGAAAGAGATTTGAATTAAGGAAAAACCATAGTGGTCTAAAATATATTTTTGAACATCCGACTTTGAATGCTAGGTAGAAAATATGGCTATAATTTTTAAGTGAATATGACTTTCACATCAAGCATATCGAGGGAAAAGAAAATAAAGTTGTTGATGCACTCAATACAAGAGTACATCTCATGCATTCTACAACCATTAGTATGCACCACTCATATTTGAAGAACATAATTTTAGATGTTGCTATTATAGATCAACATTACCTACATGTAAAAGAAAGTTTACATCAAGAAAATGTACAACAAAAAATTAAAGAGTATGATATTAAGGAACATGGATTACTTATGCATAAGAATATAATTTATGTTCATAGTTCCATAGAGCTTAGGAATTCAATATTAAAAGAAATACATAATGTTCCATATACCAGACATATTGGTTACTAGAAAAAAATTACAATAGTAAGAAGCCAATTATTTTGTCTTGGGATGAAGAAAGATGGTGCTGATTACATTTCCATATGTATGGAATGTCATAGAGTGAAGGATTAGCGTAGACACCCAACGAGTTTTCTACAACCATTTCCAATTTCAAAGAGGAAATGAAAAGTAGTAACCATTGATTTTATCACTAAGTTTTCCAGGACAATAAAGAAAAATGATTCAATCATTTTAGTGGTTTATAGATTGACAAAGGTCACTCATTTTGTTTCTATTAAGATGACTCATATAACAAATAATATTGCATAAATTTACATGAGGGAAATTGCTAGGTTTCATGAGATACCTAAGGCAATTATTTCAGACAGAGACATAAAGTTTACTTCAAATTTATGGAGAGGACTGATTAAAGGATTTGGTACACATATGAATTTTAGCACAACATACCATCCATAGTCATATGGGCATACAAAGAGAGTCAACCCAGTAATTGAGGACATGTTAAAGAATGTATGCGATGGATAAGCCATCTAATTGAGAATATTACTTGCATTTGGTTGAGTTTACCTATAATAATAGGTATCAAGATTCATTGAATATGAGCCCATTCAAAGCTTTGTATGCTAGAAAATGGAATACTCTAGTGAGTTTGGATAACCCAACAGACAGAGTAATACTTGGGCCAGAATTTCTCAAGGATATGGAAGACTGGATGGTTAAAATTAAGTATAATTTGAAGGAATGACAAGATAGACATAGAGTAGGACAACTAGAGAATTTAAAGTGGGCGAACACATGCTTTTGAAAGTAAATCCCAAGAAGATCTCATTGAAGATGGGAAAATGTACAAAGCTAACAACCAGATTATGTGGTCCATTTGAGATATTGGAAAGAATAGGGCTAGTTGCATACATGCTTTCATTACCCTCTTCCATGAATATGCATAATCTATTTCATGTCTCTTTGCTGAAAATGTATGTACATGATCCTAACCATGTTATTGATTGGAATTTGATTCAGATGAAGCCAAAATGAGTCTTTTAGGTCCATTCGATGCACATATTGGACAAAAAAGTCAAAATTCTATGGAATCAAGTCATATAACTTGTAAAAGTTCAGTGGACTTGCTACGGTCCTGAAGATGCTACTTGGGAGCATGAAGATGTCATGCATGAAGAGTACCCACACAGTTCTGAATAATTTTGAAATTTTGATTTCTATTTTGTATATGCACTAAGGAAAATACAAAAATAATGGGGAGGGGAATGTAATACCCCGATTTTGAGTCCCCATACTAAATACTGTATTTTGTTATTTGATGAAAGGTCGAAGAGAGAAAACAATTAAAATAGGTTGCATAGGAAATGTAATACTTTGAACATTGCAAATAATAAAATACATCACTGGCTACATGATGGATAAGGAAAAGAGTTATAGGAGGTTGTGATTCCATGAGAGAGGGGGGGCTGAAGGGGATAAGTATTTTTATTATATTTTATTTACTCATCTTAGTTTTAATTGAGAAAAGTGGTTACATGAGTTTTTTGGGGGAAGGCCATGTGGTTCTTGATCTCATGTAATATATAAACACCTCTTGTGAGTTATTTGGGGGTTCTTCTCCATTCACTTGTTCACTCTTAAGTTTGGTTCTTCATTCATTACTTCTCATGCATTATTTTTCTTGGTTGGGACATGGGGATGAATTGCTGAGGAAAAAGCCATTTTTTGTTGGCTGTAGTAATTACTGGTGCATTACATATATGAATTGATGTTTGCATGCATTTGATGCATTGACATGTGCTAAAATTTGTTCAAAAATGTGAATCCTAAGAGTCTCAACATAAAGATTCCTGACCAGATGCACTGGAGCTCTAGAAAGAGGTGTATATCCCGAGGGATTGCGTGACAATGAAGGGGGTTCATTGTCTTTGGGTGGTGTGGGCTGGAGAGAAGATAGATGGTGTACTTTGGATTGTTGTGTGTTGAGAAACCTGTGAGAGCTTGAGTGTCGCTTTGGAACCTGTCCTTGTCGAATCATAGCCCTGGCTCGAGGGTGACTTGTTGTTGAGACTTGGAACATCAACATCTATGGTTGGGTTGAACGTCCTTGGTTTGCATCAAGTTGGTGATTGTTATCTTTAAGATAAGTGTTTTCTTTGTTATACAATTTATCTTTTTATATATGTAAATTTCATTTTCTATTGATTATATTTTCTAAGATTTGCATGTCCAATGTATTTGCTTACTAGATATGGTTGTGCATGGAATGATATATCTTTCTTTTTAAGTTAGATTGTTTCTTTCATACTGGATGTACTGTATTTTACTCTTTCATGCTTCTTGATCTATTAAATATTATTAGATATCGATCTCAAGACTGGATATGAGTCTTCCTACTTTCATGATATGGCCTATTGGTCGATGGTTTCTTAATGATCATTAAATAGATTCAAGAGATGAGTAGAGTGCCAAGAGTAGGAATTGATTAAATATAAAATAGGTTGATATTTGATTAGTGTACCCCAACCTGGTGGCTGGGGATGTGATAGATTAGTATCAAATCATTCTTGGAGAGAATTCTTGGAGTAGTCTGCCCTAGCCTAGTGGTTGGGGATGTGGAAAGCGACAAAGAAAAATTATCAAAATTTGTACTGACATTCAGGAATCCAATCATGCAATGAAAAATTTGATTGATTCAAATATAAATGGACACCAAAATAGTCTTCCATGGTTATTTCAGAGCAGAAAAACTATCTTGTAAAAGAGGTCATTCAGAAAATTAAATTTCCCATGAGATTTTCTTCAAACATAAAACATATATTAATGAAGAAAGGTGAATTTGGTGGGGTAAAAACTCATGACTGGCATACCCTCATTAACGTAATTATTTTGGTATATTTCTATATTTCTAATACTTATGTTTAGTATTTTAATTTTGTTTTCTTTTCAAAATAATAATGATTCCTTTTTTTTTTTTTACAGTATGTTCTACCTCTATCTCTCCTTGAAAAATAATCTAGGTGGATACTAGTGGCTACCCACATGTTCCACTAATTCACAATGGTTCCAAATCTTGACAATTTTTCTATATTTTTTTTCGGGTAACAAACTTCTAGGGCCATTTTGAGGATCTAAACGATATTTATTTTGGCACAAAAATACCTAGTATATATCCGAAGGAATGTACTCGACCATTCATAATGTGTAATTCTATACTAGAAATTTCCAATAGGATACCAAGAACCCCAAACAAATATCGTATGAAAAATTTACGCCCTCGGGAAGTTGACGTATCAACTAACCACATCTGGGCCCACAAACCTTTTGATGTTTCATCTTTTGGGGTTAGGGTTTTGGATTTTTAGGGATTTCTCATCGATGCTTTATGTTAAAAGGACTTTCTGGCCTCTTTGTAATCAACTTCTTGTGAACGAGTGTAGCTAACACATCTCTTTCTTTGGGGATAAGCTACCACAATTCTAGCTAGTTTGTGTGCTTTGCATTTTATTATCTTTTGTATTCTAGACAATCATTAATATAATATGAGTTTAATTGTATTACTATGTTTCTTTCAATATATTTGTGTTTTTCCTTGTTATATATCTGCTTTCATGTCATTCTCAATATAATTTGGATCAGTGGTATCAGAGAAATATGCCCTTTGTTGTTTCTCTATAAATGTCCCTGAAAAGGTTAGACTATCAAGAGTTGGGTAGTGAATTGGTTGAGCTTGGGGAAGAACCTATCAAATTGGTTCTCGAGGAAGCTCTCAAACGACAGGGGAATGAGATGATGGATAATTTTTCCCATATCCTTTGAGGGTTTCCAACAACAATGAAGGCGCCTTCAACCAACATTCACTTCAGAGGTGCGATGCTATTCAAGGTATAAGTTAACTTTGATATTCCTTTATTTGAAGTCTATATAGACGTCGATGCTTTGTAAAAATGATTAAGTCTACCAAAGGGTTATTTCTCCCTCCAAAATTTTTCCAACAGTGCAAAAATCACCTTTGTGCGCATTAAATCCCTTCCCCATGTTAGATATTGGTTGTAAACTTACTGTGAGCAACATGCCAAAGATGAGTTTGAAAATTTTGGCACAAAATTCACTTAGGTGGATTTTGTTGATGTCCTTAAAGAGCAATACTACCCTGTTGGGAACTATGATGACCAGTACATGAGATGGACATCTCTGCATCACGAGAGAGACCAGATGATGCGATAGCACAACAACATATTCCATACGTTGTGCAAAAATATGGGTATTAAAGACTCCGAGTAACACCTAGTTTTAAAGTACCAAAATGGCCTATATAGGTACATCCAAATTGATATGGAGTTCCTAGACATCTCCTCACTGGGAGCCGCTTGTCGATATGCCATCAAGATCAAGAAAAAGAATAAGTGGGATTTCGGTTCGACAAACCCATGAAAACTAAAGCAGGATAATGGTGACCATAACTCCTAAAACAAAGGACAGAGAAATGATGGCTATCCCCATGACAACCATTCCAAGCCATAATAAAAGAAGGGTAATGTCAAGTCGAAGAGGGACATTGGAAATTGGTGCGAGTTCCACTAAAGCCCTTGGCATAACATTGATAGATTTTGCTCCAAACAATCATATTTGGCTGAGGAGAAAGCCTTAGAGTTGTATGCCAACTTAGAATTTTATTTGAAAATGGATAAGGGAAAATAGATCATTGACACGGAACCCAGAGTCACCATGGCTACCACAAAGGTCCATCCAGAGGAACTAGAGGAGACTGAAGAAGGGGAGTGCCTCTTCCACTCATAGATGTGGGCCAAGGAGACCCCACTCCAAATTTGTTGTTGACAGTGATTGTAATGTCCCTCCATTTATAAACATTTAAACATTTTAATTTTTGATGGTTTATGTTGTGAAAGTTTTTGGAAAAAGATTTATGTGAAAATTATGTCATCATAAACATTGATGATGATGAATATTTTTTGTAAATATTTTTTTTAATTTATTTTATTTAACTTGAAGAAAAGTGATTAGAGAATATAGTTACAAAGAGTAAATCATTATTCCATGGTTGAGTGAAAAGGGATAAAAACCACCAGAGTAAATATTTTCCATGAGGACAAGTGTAACCGTACTCCCAAATATGTGGGATGTGAGGGAACAAGCTAGCAAAAAGTTAGTCCAAGAATATTCCCTAGGGTTAGGGATGAGGCTAACTTGAAAAATACCTAGGAAAGCTATTTTATTTTTGGTAAAACAAGAAAATACAAGTATAGAGGAGGAAAGACACTACTCAATACTTGTGAGGAGAATTTGAGTTTGACATTTCCAAGAAAGAATAAAACTATGATATTTTTGGAGAAGGTTATACAAATTTTCAGTCCCTATGGAATAATGATTTAGGCTCCGGGGTGATAGAAACACGTAATCTTGGTTGTTATGATCTATCATTAGGAGGAACTAAATTTTCTACTCATTTTGTTCCTAGAATCTTGAAGCAGGCCCAAATATGTTATACTTACTTTATTCTTATTTTTCCTATTACATATGATAACTATTTTAAGTAGCGAATAACGTGAATTTTTTTATATATTATGTGTTCTCTATTGAATAATGGGTTTAGAAAGAAAATACTTATGCGGCAAAAGAGTGTAAATATTTCATTCTTTTTATTAAACTCAATAATAGGTATAATCTAGTACACATATCTATGTATTCTTTATTATTTGAAAAGAGTTGCAGAAAGAAGATATATAAATTATTGCAGAAAGAAATACAGAGGTTTCATTCTTTTTCTAAGTACAATTGAGAGTTAGAAGGTTTTACTTTATGTTATTCTATATAATGATTTTCTTTCAGGAGTTAATCTTTCAAATAAATAAAATAAAGATTCTTACATATATAAATGTATACATATAGATATATTCTCATAAATATTACAATGAGTAGAGTTACCTGTAACCATAAACTACATTACACCTAGTCAACTAGAGTAAAGATATTAACCTTGTTGACTGTAAGACTACTGACCAGAGAACTATGTGAAATAATAACATGATATTTCTAGAAAGGAATCATCTTGTGCATTAACAGAATGCACATGGGAAATTTACAAATATTTCTACAATGAATAAAGAGACGAGAATAATTATAATAGATAACATTGTTTATAAATATCACAATAAATAAGTGACCGTGACTATCCTCTCGATGTCCTTCAAGGGTTTTCATCAACCTGTGAGAACCGATACCAAATTTTATTAACCATGAACAATTCTGGTAAGAATAAAAATAAAACAAATCCACTAACTGTAGGTGAATTATTTCCTTTTACCTGGATGTTTGCACAACCATCCCATATGTCGTCAAAGGAAGAGTTATATCCATGACCAGAGAACCTCCCATCCAGTCTGAGTATATGTGTAGTTGACATTAAATATAAGTACTTGAAACTCCAATATTAACCATGCCAAGATGAATAGGTGACCCATTCGAACTATAGTTCTAGTGCCAACCTGTTTAGAGAATTGAATAGGTATCATAGGTGCTTTAGATCAAGGTTAAATTAAGTTGAAACTAGGTGAAGGAATTCACCTACCCTATGATAACAGCAATATAATCTCTAGGATGACAATTCTTGAGTGATGCTTTGCAAAGGCATGTTAATAAACAAATCCAAAATTAATATAAACATTACAATGGGATTAGTTTAGCTATTTCTAAATAGTAGAGGAAATGTCTTTCTATGTAAAGAAAATATGGATTATATAAATTCAAAATTTATGTTAAGATTGTACTAAAAAAATATAACATAAGATAAATTACCTATGATAGAAATTCTTCTCCAAGACATGGAAGAATGATATGCTTAGAGGATGCTTATCCTGTCAAATGGAAAACAATGATTATTATAGTAAAATTATTTGTAAGAAAGCATATTTAGATATATATAGATACATATCAAGAGCAATATTACTTGTAATATGAGAAGGCTTGTGCAAAGTTGTCACTGAGTATGATGGTAGAAATTTATTAACATGCCATTAAACCTATAACCTATTACCATGACCATTAGACAATAATATCAATTAATTATATGTAAAATATTTAATTATAAGTGGGCACAATAATAATGCTATTTATATCTATACAAAAATACTTTGGACGAAGTATCATTTAAAAAAAAAATGGTTTGGTTGGTAAGAGGTGAACCCGATCTCATCAGAGGTCATCAAGAGGTTGAACCTAACAATAAAACCACACCCTTAGTCATACACCATCAGTTGGCTCAACTAGGGATGAGACATTTGCATCAATTAGCAATGTTTCCTTCACTACGACATCAAACCCTTCAAAGATGAGCTGTGTGATGCTTCCCCACTTGAAATTTGTGGTGTTCTTTTAGGACAACCATATATGTGTAAGAATCATGATGTTTACAAATATAGGCCTCGTAGTGTCAATATTATTTTGGGAGGTCAACTCTATAGGGTACCAGAGGTAGTCCCAACTACTGTGGTCTCTTTGATCTTTGCAAGGTAGTGCATAAAGGTGGTCTCTTAGAATATGATATTTTTCCTCTTTATCGTCTAGTTGGAAGGTGAACAAAAGGTCACTACAACTGCCAAAAACTCTGCATGAGGTCTCTCTACATAGTAGAAGCAGTTGGACAAGATAGTAGAAGAGCACACATACATCTTTTCCTCACCTATTGGGGTACCTTTTCACTTTCAGGTAGAGCACTCAATTGATTTGACACTCAATGATCCTCTGCCTAATGGCCCTATATATAGGAACTCTATTCTAGAGAATGAATAAATCGAACACCATATCTAACAGATAATTCTGAAGGGACACATTAGACCAAGCTCCTCACCTTGCAGGAGCCTAATTGTTTTGGTACATAAGAAGGATGGGACATGGTGACTTTGTATTGATTACAGATCCTTGAAAATATTGTAGTCAAGAATCAATACCCAATCCCATGGATTGATGATATTCTAGATCGGCTTAAGGGCACCAAATTTTTCAGTAAGATTGATCTAAAATCAGGCTACCACTAGGTGTCGATTGAGAAAAAAGGTGTATGGAAGGCAACCTTCAAGTCTAAAGAAGGTCTCTTTGAGTGGTTGGTCATGCCTTTCATCTTGAATAATACCCCAACCACATTCATGCAGATGATGTATGATATATTGCAACCATTCAAAAACTTTTTTGTGGCCATATATTTGGATGACATCCTCATATTTATCAAAATCTAGGAGGAACATTTGAAGCACATTCAACAGGTCTTGGGAATCATGCAACATCACAAGTTATATACCAATTTGGATAAGTGTTCCTTCGACATGCAGATAATTCAATATTTGGGATACATCATGGATGAGCAAGGTGTGCATGTGAATCTAGCCAAGATCCAAGTCATCTACGATTAGCCGGACCCAAAGACATTGACCAAGCTCTACAGCTTCTTGGGCCTTGCCAACTTATACCATAGGTTTTTGCTGGGGTTCTATCATATATCTTGGGCTCTAATATAGGTGACCAAGGGTAGAGCCAAGGCCAATATTGTTTGGGCTGCATCACAACATAAATTGTTCGAGCATTTGAAATTCTTCCTCTGATCAACACTAGTCCTTATAATGCGAGAACTGCAATAACCATTTGAGATTGAGATAGATTCTTTAGATTATTCTATCGGTGCAGTCCTCACTCAACATGGGAATCCAATGGACTATCATAGTGAAACATTATATGACGTTATTCATAGATACCCCACCTATAACAAAGAGATGTACTCCATTGTGTAAGCATGTAGACAATGGAAGCATTACATTCTAGGAAAGGAAATGATCATACACATTGATCATAAGCCTCTACAATTCATGCAAACACAAGGAAAGTTACATAATAACCACCATCATAAGTAGTCATTGTACCTGAAGCAATTCCACTTGAACATCAATTACAAGAAGGGAAACACCAACCATATTGCATATTTCCTCAGTCGACCCCTGGATGTGGTGCTAATCATAGTTCTTAAATCTCATGGTCATGAGACCTCTGGGTTGACAGAATTATACAACAATGATGCTAAATGTTTTTCTACGTATTGTACATTGAGCACATGAAAACTAGTTCCAGAATTTCATCTCCAGGATGTAGTGCTATGTCATCTAATCCATCTCTGTGTTCCTTCAAGTGAGAATGAAAAGATGATTTGGGAATATCATTACAATTGGACGACATGATAATTTGGCATGGAAAAAATAGTGGCAGTACTACAAAATGATTTTTATTGGCCGAATCTTCAACAAGATGTTAGCAAGTATATCAAATCATGCACTTCTTACGCCATTTCCGAACCTGCAATTAAGAAATAAGTGATATACACCCCTCTACCTACTCGATATGTACCCCATGTCAGGTCTACCTTCAACCAAGCATGGTAATGATTGTTTCTTCATGTTCATTGATCTATTCTCTAATATGACATTCTTGACACCCTACAAGAAGAATATCATAGCTGTGGCCACCGCTAATCTCTTCTTTGAATGTGTTTGGGTTCATTTTGGGCTCCCACAAAACATTATTTCAGATCGAGACAATAGGTTCCTAAGTAATTTCTTTTCTAGTCTATGGTCCATGATGGACACCAAGCTGACCAAATAGAATTTATTCCCACCCATAGACTAATGAAAAAACATAGGTAGTCAACATGATGATTGTTCATATCTTGAGGATGTACAATTCTAAAAATCCACACACATGGGATGAGATCCTTCCTTGTGTTCAACATAGATACAATAGAGCCCTCCACATCTCTATTGGTCACATCCCTTTTTCAAATGTGCTTGGGGTTTTAGCCATTGGCCCCCATTAACATAGCTCTACCCATTGTTGTTGCATAGGAAGAGTCCTCCCATGATCAGAACGAGGTTGATTGAGCAACCAAATTTATTGAATGAATCCAACACATACAATAACAAGTCCATGATATTTTTCAAAAATACAATGCTAAGTACAAGTAGTGCCACGATCAACATCAGGTACCACACAAGTTCCAGGTGGGGGATAACACCTCACAAGACCCCATTAGAATCTCTTCCCACTCCCATATGGGACTTACATAATCACCAAGACGTGGGTGAGAATTATTTGGAATTAATTATTCCCCCTTTCCTTGGGTTGCACCATGTATTTAATGTGGAATTGCTTCGACCATATTTTCCACCTCTCCTAGACACTTCGGACATGGCCAAGCACTTGGCCCCTACATAACTCAATTCTGACTGCATTGAGAAGGAGAAATTTTATCGGATCATGGACACTAAGATGAAGGGCACCCACCAGTCGAACATCCAACTCTATCGAGTCATTAAAGCATGGAAACTTCTTCCCCAAGGAAAGTGGCTCACTAGGAGTTAGATTTAACCTAATTTTCCCCATATGATGGAGGAAATTGATGCAATGGGGACCATTGCTTCCTAATGGGGGAGGAACGATCTAGGTGGATATTTTTTCCCACCCACATGTTCCACTAATTTAGAATTATTCCACATCTTGGTAGTTTTTTTACAGTTTTTTCGGGTCCTAAACTTCCGAGGCTATTTTGAGGCCCTAAACGACATTTTTTTTGGTGCGATAACGCTTAGTAGATAACAAAAGGACTATAATGAGATGTTAATAATGTGTACTTCTCAACTATACCTTTCTGATGAGCTACTAAGAACCCCAAACACATATCATATGCAAACATTATGCCCCTCGGAAGTTGACATATCAATTAACCACATCGGGGCCCACAAACCTTTTAGCGTTTCATATTTTGGGGTTATGGTCTTACATTCTTAGGGTTTTACCATTGATTCTTTATGTTAAAAGGCATTTCTGGCCTCTTTGTAATCAACTTCTTGCGAATGATCATAATTGACACATCTCTCTCTTTGGGGATAAGCTACCACCATTATAGCTATTTTGTGTGATTTGCATTTTGTAGTCTTTTGTATTCTAGACATTCATAATAGAATCCGAGTTTAACTATATTACTGTGTTTCTTGCAATATCTATGTGTGTTTCCTTTTTATATATCTTCCTTCAAGTTGTTATCAATATAATCTAGATCAACAACTTTGAAAACAACATAAAACAAGTAATATATGATATTGAAAACTACATGAGGTAAATAATGATTTGTTTGCAAAATGTTTGTTGTAGAACTTGTTGACATATGTTTTACTTGCAATTTATATACTTTTTTGTTGAAAATTATGATTTGCTTGTATCATGTGTAGGTGGGTTTCATTTAAATAAATCCATAAAGAAGATATCAAATATTGGAGGAGAGAAATTCCTTATCTAATGTGTGAAATGAAAAAGTATCCACCTCTCACATTTTTCAATGTGCAAGAACATTACCTCATACAACAATTTGAGGAGATTGAAATGTGTGGACCTATACACACAAGGTCAATGTGGATAGTGNAGAAAATATTAAAGGACCAAGCCTTGAACATTTTTCATTATTGTAAGAATTTGAAGATGTATTCCAAGACATACCTATATTTCCACCTAAGAGGGAGATATATTTCTCTATTGATCTAGTACCAAGAGCTTCCCCTGTATCAAAAACCCCTTACATAATGAGTACACCAAAATTAAAAGAACTAAAAATGCAATTAAAGGAATTGTTGAAGAAAGGGTACATATTCCCAAGTGTTTCACCTTGGGGAGCATCAATACACTTTGTCAAAAACAAGGATGGAACATTGAGGCTATGTATTGACTTTAGACAACTAAATAAAGCCACTATAAATAACTTGTACCATCTACCCATAATTGATGAAATTTTTGATCAACTAAGAATAGCAAAGATATTTTCAAAGATAGACCTGAAATCAAGATACCATCATGTAAGAATCAAGGAAGAAGACATTAGTAAGAGAACCTTTATAAATAGGTATGGACACTATGAATTTGTGGTGGTGCCATTTGGACTAACTAATGCACCAACTATATTCATGTGATTAATGAATGACATATTTAGAAATTATCTGGATAATTTTTTCATTGTTTTCTTGGATGGCATACTTAGCTTTTATAATACAAAGGAAGAGCATGAACATCAATTGAGGTTGGTGTTGCAAGTGCTGATGGAACATCAACTTTACACCAAGCTTATCAAGTGTTCTTTTTACCAAAAACAAATCCATTATTTGGGACACATTATTTTAGAACAAGGCATAATAGTAGATCAATAAAATATTGAAGCCATAGAGGATGGCCAACACCCACGAATGTTTCAAAAATCAGATATTTTATGGGATTAGTCAGATAATTCAGGAGGTTTATAGGATGGTTCTCTAAGATTTCTCATCCCATAACTTCTTTTCAAAATAAGGGAATTAAGTTTGAATGGACAACATAGTGTGAATATAACTTTATTTTACTAAAAGAATTACTTACCAGTGCACCTATTTTAAATATTGCTGACCCAAATGAAAGTTTTGTGGTATGTACAGATGCATGCAAGGAAGGACTTGGTGGAGTCCTCACTCATAATGATTGTGTCATCAGTTATGAGTCCAAGAAGCTTAAAGAACACGAGAGGAATTATACCACACATGATTTGGAGCTTGCTACCATAGTTTATGCATTGAATATGTGGAGGCATTATCTCATGGGAAAGAGATTTGAATTAAGGAAAAACCATAGTGGTCTAAAATATATTTTTGAACATCCGACTTTGAATGCTAGGTAGAAAATATGGCTATAATTTTTAAGTGAATATGACTTTCACATCAAGCATATCGAGGGAAAAGAAAATAAAGTTGTTGATGCACTCAATACAAGAGTACATCTCATGCATTCTACAACCATTAGTATGCACCACTCATATTTGAAGAACATAATTTTAGATGTTGCTATTATAGATCAACATTACCTACATGTAAAAGAAAGTTTACATCAAGAAAATGTACAACAAAAAATTAAAGAGTATGATATTAAGGAACATGGATTACTTATGCATAAGAATATAATTTATGTTCATAGTTCCATAGAGCTTAGGAATTCAATATTAAAAGAAATACATAATGTTCCATATACCAGACATATTGGTTACTAGAAAAAAATTACAATAGTAAGAAGCCAATTATTTTGTCTTGGGATGAAGAAAGATGGTGCTGATTACATTTCCATATGTATGGAATGTCATAGAGTGAAGGATTAGCGTAGACACCCAACGAGTTTTCTACAACCATTTCCAATTTCAAAGAGGAAATGAAAAGTAGTAACCATTGATTTTATCACTAAGTTTTCCAGGACAATAAAGAAAAATGATTCAATCATTTTAGTGGTTTATAGATTGACAAAGGTCACTCATTTTGTTTCTATTAAGATGACTCATATAACAAATAATATTGCATAAATTTACATGAGGGAAATTGCTAGGTTTCATGAGATACCTAAGGCAATTATTTCAGACAGAGACATAAAGTTTACTTCAAATTTATGGAGAGGACTGATTAAAGGATTTGGTACACATATGAATTTTAGCACAACATACCATCCATAGTCATATGGGCATACAAAGAGAGTCAACCCAGTAATTGAGGACATGTTAAAGAATGTATGCGATGGATAAGCCATCTAATTGAGAATATTACTTGCATTTGGTTGAGTTTACCTATAATAATAGGTATCAAGATTCATTGAATATGAGCCCATTCAAAGCTTTGTATGCTAGAAAATGGAATACTCTAGTGAGTTTGGATAACCCAACAGACAGAGTAATACTTGGGCCAGAATTTCTCAAGGATATGGAAGACTGGATGGTTAAAATTAAGTATAATTTGAAGGAATGACAAGATAGACATAGAGTAGGACAACTAGAGAATTTAAAGTGGGCGAACACATGCTTTTGAAAGTAAATCCCAAGAAGATCTCATTGAAGATGGGAAAATGTACAAAGCTAACAACCAGATTATGTGGTCCATTTGAGATATTGGAAAGAATAGGGCTAGTTGCATACATGCTTTCATTACCCTCTTCCATGAATATGCATAATCTATTTCATGTCTCTTTGCTGAAAATGTATGTACATGATCCTAACCATGTTATTGATTGGAATTTGATTCAGATGAAGCCAAAATGAGTCTTTTAGGTCCATTCGATGCACATATTGGACAAAAAAGTCAAAATTCTATGGAATCAAGTCATATAACTTGTAAAAGTTCAGTGGACTTGCTACGGTCCTGAAGATGCTACTTGGGAGCATGAAGATGTCATGCATGAAGAGTACCCACACAGTTCTGAATAATTTTGAAATTTTGATTTCTATTTTGTATATGCACTAAGGAAAATACAAAAATAATGGGGAGGGGAATGTAATACCCCGATTTTGAGTCCCCATACTAAATACTGTATTTTGTTATTTGATGAAAGGTCGAAGAGAGAAAACAATTAAAATAGGTTGCATAGGAAATGTAATACTTTGAACATTGCAAATAATAAAATACATCACTGGCTACATGATGGATAAGGAAAAGAGTTATAGGAGGTTGTGATTCCATGAGAGAGGGGGGGCTGAAGGGGATAAGTATTTTTATTATATTTTATTTACTCATCTTAGTTTTAATTGAGAAAAGTGGTTACATGAGTTTTTTGGGGGAAGGCCATGTGGTTCTTGATCTCATGTAATATATAAACACCTCTTGTGAGTTATTTGGGGGTTCTTCTCCATTCACTTGTTCACTCTTAAGTTTGGTTCTTCATTCATTACTTCTCATGCATTATTTTTCTTGGTTGGGACATGGGGATGAATTGCTGAGGAAAAAGCCATTTTTTGTTGGCTGTAGTAATTACTGGTGCATTACATATATGAATTGATGTTTGCATGCATTTGATGCATTGACATGTGCTAAAATTTGTTCAAAAATGTGAATCCTAAGAGTCTCAACATAAAGATTCCTGACCAGATGCACTGGAGCTCTAGAAAGAGGTGTATATCCCGAGGGATTGCGTGACAATGAAGGGGGTTCATTGTCTTTGGGTGGTGTGGGCTGGAGAGAAGATAGATGGTGTACTTTGGATTGTTGTGTGTTGAGAAACCTGTGAGAGCTTGAGTGTCGCTTTGGAACCTGTCCTTGTCGAATCATAGCCCTGGCTCGAGGGTGACTTGTTGTTGAGACTTGGAACATCAACATCTATGGTTGGGTTGAACGTCCTTGGTTTGCATCAAGTTGGTGATTGTTATCTTTAAGATAAGTGTTTTCTTTGTTATACAATTTATCTTTTTATATATGTAAATTTCATTTTCTATTGATTATATTTTCTAAGATTTGCATGTCCAATGTATTTGCTTACTAGATATGGTTGTGCATGGAATGATATATCTTTCTTTTTAAGTTAGATTGTTTCTTTCATACTGGATGTACTGTATTTTACTCTTTCATGCTTCTTGATCTATTAAATATTATTAGATATCGATCTCAAGACTGGATATGAGTCTTCCTACTTTCATGATATGGCCTATTGGTCGATGGTTTCTTAATGATCATTAAATAGATTCAAGAGATGAGTAGAGTGCCAAGAGTAGGAATTGATTAAATATAAAATAGGTTGATATTTGATTAGTGTACCCCAACCTGGTGGCTGGGGATGTGATAGATTAGTATCAAATCATTCTTGGAGAGAATTCTTGGAGTAGTCTGCCCTAGCCTAGTGGTTGGGGATGTGGCAAGTGACAAAGAAAAATTATCAAAATTTGTACTGACATTTAGGAATCCAATCATGCAATGAAAAATTTGATTGATTCAAATATAAATGGACACCAAAATAGTCTTCCATGGTTATTTCAGAGCAGAAAAAATATCTTGTAAAAGAGGTCATTCGGAAAATTAAATTTCCCATGAGATTTTCTTCAAACATAAAACATATATTAACGAAGAAAGGTGAATTTGGTGGGGTAAAAACTCATTATTGGCATACCTTCATTAACGTAATTATTTTGGTATATTTCTGTATTTCTAATACTTATGTTTAGTATTTTAATTTTGTTTTCTTTTCAAAATAATAATGATTCCTTTTTTTTTTTTACAGTATGTTCTACCTCTATCTCTCCTTGAAAAATAATCTAGATGGATACTAGTGGCTACCCACATGTTCCACTAATTCATAATGGTTCCACATCTTGACAAATTTTCTATATTTTTTTCGGGTAACAAACTTCTAGGGCCATTTTGAGGATCTAAACGATAATTATTTTGGCACAAAAATACCTAGTATATATCCGAAGGAATGTACTCGACCATTCATAATGTGTAATTCTATACTAGAAATTTCCAATAGGATACAAAGAACCCCAAACAAATATCGTATGAAAAATTTACGTCCTCGGGAAGTTGACGTATCAACTAACCACATCTGGGCCCACAAACCTTTTGATGTTTCATCTTTTGGGGTTAGGGTTTTGGATTTTTAGGGATTTCTCATCGATGCTTTATGTTAAAAGGACTTTCTGGCCTCTTTGTAATCAACTTCTTGTGAACGAGTGTAGCTAACACATCTCTTTCTTTGGGGATAAGCTACCACAATTCTAGCTAGTTTGTGTGCTTTGCATTTTATTATCTTTTGTATTCTAGACAATCATTAATATAATATGAGTTTAATTGTATTACTATGTTTCTTTCAATATATTTGTGTTTTTCCTTGTTATATATCTGCTTTCATGTCATTCTCAATATAATTTGGATCAGTGGTATCAGAGAAATATGCCCTTTGTTGTTTCTCTATAAATGTCCCTGAAAAGGTTAGACTATCAAGAGTTGGGTAGTGAATTGGTTGAGCTTGGGGAAGAACCTATCAAATTGGTTCTCGAGGAAGCTCTCAAACGACAGGGGAATGAGATGATGGATAATTTTTCCCATATCCTTTGAGGGTTTCCAACAACAATGAAGGCGCCTTCAACCAACATTCACTTCAGAGGTGCGATGCTATTCAAGGTATAAGTTAACTTTGATATTCCTTTATTTGAAGTCTATATAGACGTCGATGCTTTGTAAAAATGATTAAGTCTACCAAAGGGTTATTTCTCCCTCCAAAATTTTTCCAACAGTGCAAAAATCACCTTTGTGCGCATTAAATCCCTTCCCCATGTTAGATATTGGTTGTAAACTTACTGTGAGCAACATGCCAAAGATGAGTTTGAAAATTTTGGCACAAAATTCACTTAGGTGGATTTTGTTGATGTCCTTAAAGAGCAATACTACCCTGTTGGGAACTATGATGACCAGTACATGAGATGGACATCTCTGCATCACGAGAGAGACCAGATGATGCGATAGCACAACAACATATTCCATACGTTGTGCAAAAATATGGGTATTAAAGACTCCGAGTAACACCTAGTTTTAAAGTACCAAAATGGCCTATATAGGTACATCCAAATTGATATGGAGTTCCTAGACATCTCCTCACTGGGAGCCGCTTGTCGATATGCCATCAAGATCAAGAAAAAGAATAAGTGGGATTTCGGTTCGACAAACCCATGAAAACTAAAGCAGGATAATGGTGACCATAACTCCTAAAACAAAGGACAGAGAAATGATGGCTATCCCCATGACAACCATTCCAAGCCATAATAAAAGAAGGGTAATGTCAAGTCGAAGAGGGACATTGGAAATTGGTGCGAGTTCCACTAAAGCCCTTGGCATAACATTGATAGATTTTGCTCCAAACAATCATATTTGGCTGAGGAGAAAGCCTTAGAGTTGTATGCCAACTTAGAATTTTATTTGAAAATGGATAAGGGAAAATAGATCATTGACACGGAACCCAGAGTCACCATGGCTACCACAAAGGTCCATCCAGAGGAACTAGAGGAGACTGAAGAAGGGGAGTGCCTCTTCCACTCATAGATGTGGGCCAAGGAGACCCCACTCCAAATTTGTTGTTGACAGTGATTGTAATGTCCCTCCATTTATAAACATTTAAACATTTTAATTTTTGATGGTTTATGTTGTGAAAGTTTTTGGAAAAAGATTTATGTGAAAATTATGTCATCATAAACATTGATGATGATGAATATTTTTTGTAAATATTTTTTTTAATTTATTTTATTTAACTTGAAGAAAAGTGATTAGAGAATATAGTTACAAAGAGTAAATCATTATTCCATGGTTGAGTGAAAAGGGATAAAAACCACCAGAGTAAATATTTTCCATGAGGACAAGTGTAACCGTACTCCCAAATATGTGGGATGTGAGGGAACAAGCTAGCAAAAAGTTAGTCCAAGAATATTCCCTAGGGTTAGGGATGAGGCTAACTTGAAAAATACCTAGGAAAGCTATTTTATTTTTGGTAAAACAAGAAAATACAAGTATAGAGGAGGAAAGACACTACTCAATACTTGTGAGGAGAATTTGAGTTTGACATTTCCAAGAAAGAATAAAACTATGATATTTTTGGAGAAGGTTATACAAATTTTCAGTCCCTATGGAATAATGATTTAGGCTCCGGGGTGATAGAAACACGTAATCTTGGTTGTTATGATCTATCATTAGGAGGAACTAAATTTTCTACTCATTTTGTTCCTAGAATCTTGAAGCAGGCCCAAATATGTTATACTTACTTTATTCTTATTTTTCCTATTACATATGATAACTATTTTAAGTAGCGAATAACGTGAATTTTTTTATATATTATGTGTTCTCTATTGAATAATGGGTTTAGAAAGAAAATACTTATGCGGCAAAAGAGTGTAAATATTTCATTCTTTTTATTAAACTCAATAATAGGTATAATCTAGTACACATATCTATGTATTCTTTATTATTTGAAAAGAGTTGCAGAAAGAAGATATATAAATTATTGCAGAAAGAAATACAGAGGTTTCATTCTTTTTCTAAGTACAATTGAGAGTTAGAAGGTTTTACTTTATGTTATTCTATATAATGATTTTCTTTCAGGAGTTAATCTTTCAAATAAATAAAATAAAGATTCTTACATATATAAATGTATACATATAGATATATTCTCATAAATATTACAATGAGTAGAGTTACCTGTAACCATAAACTACATTACACCTAGTCAACTAGAGTAAAGATATTAACCTTGTTGACTGTAAGACTACTGACCAGAGAACTATGTGAAATAATAACATGATATTTCTAGAAAGGAATCATCTTGTGCATTAACAGAATGCACATGGGAAATTTACAAATATTTCTACAATGAATAAAGAGACGAGAATAATTATAATAGATAACATTGTTTATAAATATCACAATAAATAAGTGACCGTGACTATCCTCTCGATGTCCTTCAAGGGTTTTCATCAACCTGTGAGAACCGATACCAAATTTTATTAACCATGAACAATTCTGGTAAGAATAAAAATAAAACAAATCCACTAACTGTAGGTGAATTATTTCCTTTTACCTGGATGTTTGCACAACCATCCCATATGTCGTCAAAGGAAGAGTTATATCCATGACCAGAGAACCTCCCATCCAGTCTGAGTATATGTGTAGTTGACATTAAATATAAGTACTTGAAACTCCAATATTAACCATGCCAAGATGAATAGGTGACCCATTCGAACTATAGTTCTAGTGCCAACCTGTTTAGAGAATTGAATAGGTATCATAGGTGCTTTAGATCAAGGTTAAATTAAGTTGAAACTAGGTGAAGGAATTCACCTACCCTATGATAACAGCAATATAATCTCTAGGATGACAATTCTTGAGTGATGCTTTGCAAAGGCATGTTAATAAACAAATCCAAAATTAATATAAACATTACAATGGGATTAGTTTAGCTATTTCTAAATAGTAGAGGAAATGTCTTTCTATGTAAAGAAAATATGGATTATATAAATTCAAAATTTATGTTAAGATTGTACTAAAAAAATATAACATAAGATAAATTACCTATGATAGAAATTCTTCTCCAAGACATGGAAGAATGATATGCTTAGAGGATGCTTATCCTGTCAAATGGAAAACAATGATTATTATAGTAAAATTATTTGTAAGAAAGCATATTTAGATATATATAGATACATATCAAGAGCAATATTACTTGTAATATGAGAAGGCTTGTGCAAAGTTGTCACTGAGTATGATGGTAGAAATTTATTAACATGCCATTAAACCTATAACCTATTACCATGACCATTAGACAATAATATCAATTAATTATATGTAAAATATTTAATTATAAGTGGGCACAATAATAATGCTATTTATATCTATACAAAAATACTTTGGACGAAGTATCATTTAAAAAAAAAATGGTTTGGTTGGTAAGAGGTGAACCCGATCTCATCAGAGGTCATCAAGAGGTTGAACCTAACAATAAAACCACACCCTTAGTCATACACCATCAGTTGGCTCAACTAGGGATGAGACATTTGCATCAATTAGCAATGTTTCCTTCACTACGACATCAAACCCTTCAAAGATGAGCTGTGTGATGCTTCCCCACTTGAAATTTGTGGTGTTCTTTTAGGACAACCATATATGTGTAAGAATCATGATGTTTACAAATATAGGCCTCGTAGTGTCAATATTATTTTGGGAGGTCAACTCTATAGGGTACCAGAGGTAGTCCCAACTACTGTGGTCTCTTTGATCTTTGCAAGGTAGTGCATAAAGGTGGTCTCTTAGAATATGATATTTTTCCTCTTTATCGTCTAGTTGGAAGGTGAACAAAAGGTCACTACAACTGCCAAAAACTCTGCATGAGGTCTCTCTACATAGTAGAAGCAGTTGGACAAGATAGTAGAAGAGCACACATACATCTTTTCCTCACCTATTGGGGTACCTTTTCACTTTCAGGTAGAGCACTCAATTGATTTGACACTCAATGATCCTCTGCCTAATGGCCCTATATATAGGAACTCTATTCTAGAGAATGAATAAATCGAACACCATATCTAACAGATAATTCTGAAGGGACACATTAGACCAAGCTCCTCACCTTGCAGGAGCCTAATTGTTTTGGTACATAAGAAGGATGGGACATGGTGACTTTGTATTGATTACAGATCCTTGAAAATATTGTAGTCAAGAATCAATACCCAATCCCATGGATTGATGATATTCTAGATCGGCTTAAGGGCACCAAATTTTTCAGTAAGATTGATCTAAAATCAGGCTACCACTAGGTGTCGATTGAGAAAAAAGGTGTATGGAAGGCAACCTTCAAGTCTAAAGAAGGTCTCTTTGAGTGGTTGGTCATGCCTTTCATCTTGAATAATACCCCAACCACATTCATGCAGATGATGTATGATATATTGCAACCATTCAAAAACTTTTTTGTGGCCATATATTTGGATGACATCCTCATATTTATCAAAATCTAGGAGGAACATTTGAAGCACATTCAACAGGTCTTGGGAATCATGCAACATCACAAGTTATATACCAATTTGGATAAGTGTTCCTTCGACATGCAGATAATTCAATATTTGGGATACATCATGGATGAGCAAGGTGTGCATGTGAATCTAGCCAAGATCCAAGTCATCTACGATTAGCCGGACCCAAAGACATTGACCAAGCTCTACAGCTTCTTGGGCCTTGCCAACTTATACCATAGGTTTTTGCTGGGGTTCTATCATATATCTTGGGCTCTAATATAGGTGACCAAGGGTAGAGCCAAGGCCAATATTGTTTGGGCTGCATCACAACATAAATTGTTCGAGCATTTGAAATTCTTCCTCTGATCAACACTAGTCCTTATAATGCGAGAACTGCAATAACCATTTGAGATTGAGATAGATTCTTTAGATTATTCTATCGGTGCAGTCCTCACTCAACATGGGAATCCAATGGACTATCATAGTGAAACATTATATGACGTTATTCATAGATACCCCACCTATAACAAAGAGATGTACTCCATTGTGTAAGCATGTAGACAATGGAAGCATTACATTCTAGGAAAGGAAATGATCATACACATTGATCATAAGCCTCTACAATTCATGCAAACACAAGGAAAGTTACATAATAACCACCATCATAAGTAGTCATTGTACCTGAAGCAATTCCACTTGAACATCAATTACAAGAAGGGAAACACCAACCATATTGCATATTTCCTCAGTCGACCCCTGGATGTGGTGCTAATCATAGTTCTTAAATCTCATGGTCATGAGACCTCTGGGTTGACAGAATTATACAACAATGATGCTAAATGTTTTTCTACGTATTGTACATTGAGCACATGAAAACTAGTTCCAGAATTTCATCTCCAGGATGTAGTGCTATGTCATCTAATCCATCTCTGTGTTCCTTCAAGTGAGAATGAAAAGATGATTTGGGAATATCATTACAATTGGACGACATGATAATTTGGCATGGAAAAAATAGTGGCAGTACTACAAAATGATTTTTATTGGCCGAATCTTCAACAAGATGTTAGCAAGTATATCAAATCATGCACTTCTTACGCCATTTCCGAACCTGCAATTAAGAAATAAGTGATATACACCCCTCTACCTACTCGATATGTACCCCATGTCAGGTCTACCTTCAACCAAGCATGGTAATGATTGTTTCTTCATGTTCATTGATCTATTCTCTAATATGACATTCTTGACACCCTACAAGAAGAATATCATAGCTGTGGCCACCGCTAATCTCTTCTTTGAATGTGTTTGGGTTCATTTTGGGCTCCCACAAAACATTATTTCAGATCGAGACAATAGGTTCCTAAGTAATTTCTTTTCTAGTCTATGGTCCATGATGGACACCAAGCTGACCAAATAGAATTTATTCCCACCCATAGACTAATGAAAAAACATAGGTAGTCAACATGATGATTGTTCATATCTTGAGGATGTACAATTCTAAAAATCCACACACATGGGATGAGATCCTTCCTTGTGTTCAACATAGATACAATAGAGCCCTCCACATCTCTATTGGTCACATCCCTTTTTCAAATGTGCTTGGGGTTTTAGCCATTGGCCCCCATTAACATAGCTCTACCCATTGTTGTTGCATAGGAAGAGTCCTCCCATGATCAGAACGAGGTTGATTGAGCAACCAAATTTATTGAATGAATCCAACACATACAATAACAAGTCCATGATATTTTTCAAAAATACAATGCTAAGTACAAGTAGTGCCACGATCAACATCAGGTACCACACAAGTTCCAGGTGGGGGATAACACCTCACAAGACCCCATTAGAATCTCTTCCCACTCCCATATGGGACTTACATAATCACCAAGACGTGGGTGAGAATTATTTGGAATTAATTATTCCCCCTTTCCTTGGGTTGCACCATGTATTTAATGTGGAATTGCTTCGACCATATTTTCCACCTCTCCTAGACACTTCGGACATGGCCAAGCACTTGGCCCCTACATAACTCAATTCTGACTGCATTGAGAAGGAGAAATTTTATCGGATCATGGACACTAAGATGAAGGGCACCCACCAGTCGAACATCCAACTCTATCGAGTCATTAAAGCATGGAAACTTCTTCCCCAAGGAAAGTGGCTCACTAGGAGTTAGATTTAACCTAATTTTCCCCATATGATGGAGGAAATTGATGCAATGGGGACCATTGCTTCCTAATGGGGGAGGAACGATCTAGGTGGATATTTTTTCCCACCCACATGTTCCACTAATTTAGAATTATTCCACATCTTGGTAGTTTTTTTACAGTTTTTTCGGGTCCTAAACTTCCGAGGCTATTTTGAGGCCCTAAACGACATTTTTTTTGGTGCGATAACGCTTAGTAGATAACAAAAGGACTATAATGAGATGTTAATAATGTGTACTTCTCAACTATACCTTTCTGATGAGCTACTAAGAACCCCAAACACATATCATATGCAAACATTATGCCCCTCGGAAGTTGACATATCAATTAACCACATCGGGGCCCACAAACCTTTTAGCGTTTCATATTTTGGGGTTATGGTCTTACATTCTTAGGGTTTTACCATTGATTCTTTATGTTAAAAGGCATTTCTGGCCTCTTTGTAATCAACTTCTTGCGAATGATCATAATTGACACATCTCTCTCTTTGGGGATAAGCTACCACCATTATAGCTATTTTGTGTGATTTGCATTTTGTAGTCTTTTGTATTCTAGACATTCATAATAGAATCCGAGTTTAACTATATTACTGTGTTTCTTGCAATATCTATGTGTGTTTCCTTTTTATATATCTTCCTTCAAGTTGTTATCAATATAATCTAGATCAACAACTTTGAAAACAACATAAAACAAGTAATATATGATATTGAAAACTACATGAGGTAAATAATGATTTGTTTGCAAAATGTTTGTTGTAGAACTTGTTGACATATGTTTTACTTGCAATTTATATACTTTTTTGTTGAAAATTATGATTTGCTTGTATCATGTGTAGGTGGGTTTCATTTAAATAAATCCATAAAGAAGATATCAAATATTGGAGGAGAGAAATTCCTTATCTAATGTGTGAAATGAAAAAGTATCCACCTCTCACATTTTTCAATGTGCAAGAACATTACCTCATACAACAATTTGAGGAGATTGAAATGTGTGGACCTATACACACAAGGTCAATGTGGATAGTGTAGAGGAACTTCAAGTCATTGAAGGCTTTTGTTAGAAAAATAACACATCTTGAGGGTTCTATGGTGGAGGGTTATATGGTATATCAATCCTTGGTGTATATAAGTCAATATCTTCCTAAATTAGAAACAAATATGAAGGTGCCTCTCATTTGGGATGTCAAATCCATTAACAAATTTGAAGGGGAGGTCCTGGTTGGGAAAGGTAGAATGAGGAAAGTGAAAGGTAATTAGATGGTATAGATCTATAATACTTTTCATTATTAATTTTGATCTACATTGTACTTATTTAATTTTTAATCTTCCATCAATTATTAATCTCTATTCTTATTAATTTTTATTCTTCCTTCAATTATTAATCTTTATTCTTCTTTTCATACATTTGGCCAAGAGTGGGATGCACTAGATTTATAAATCACATTTTTTTTTGATTGGATGAAGGTATGGATAGATCGATGTATACAATGTAATACTAGGCTATCATGGGAAGGGGTGGCTACATTGCTTAAAGAAGCTCATCATAATCAAGATACCAATATTACTCAAAGGGAAATTGATTTAGCATATGGTTTAAAAGATAAACATGCAAGCATATTCACCCACATCATGTTTCATTTATTTTCCATTATATTAATATATGTGTTGTGGTTTTTTTTTTATTATAAATTTTACTAAGTCTAAATATGTTTATTGATAGATAATGCATTTTTTATGTGTTGGGCATATTACACTCAAAACACCACAAGGATATGTGGTGCAATGGCTATAAATTTTGAATAAAAAAGTTGGATGAAAAGAAGAAAACTTTTGATTGTGGAATAATGATAGTCTTTCAGGTCACTAATGTTTCCTCTAGAAGTAACATACATCCAACAATATCTGAAAATAGATACTATGGGTATTTGGATTATATACTTGAGTGTGACTTTAAATCCTTCAAGTTAGTTCTGTTCGAGGTCAAATGGTATAGGTTATATATGAATGAACATGATCCCAAAAGTACTATTATTGAGCATGCCAATGGATTTAGCATGGTTAATACAAGGATGTTTGAGTCGGGCACAAAAAATTATGTTCTTCCAAGACAATGTGAGTAGGTATTTTATTCAAAGGTTTCAGGTAAAGAAGGTTGGTTGTATGTTGTTAGATATGATCCAAGAAGAAGGCCTGCAAAGTATAGTGTACTAGAAGAAGATGATATTGAAGAAGAAGATGATGTAGAAGAGCATTAGGTTGATGTACTCTCAGATGAACAAATTGAATAAGTTGAGCCCGATGTAGATGGCAATGTTATTTATGATGATATTGACAATGATATTATCGAAAATGACATTGATGAAAATGTTGATATGGCCAATCCTTTCAATGTCAATTTTGAACTAGATGATACAAATGTGGATTTGGATGAAGAAGAAGATCAATGATATTGCATAAATGTTGAAATCTAGGATGCATATGATTATATCTTTTATATTATTTATTCTCTTTAAAGTATTTATATATATGGTTTAATCATCGTCGTCATCATAATTTTCATCATCATAATCAACATTTTAATCCTCCTACTCCTCCTCCTCCTCATCATCATAATTTTAATTTTTGTCATCATCGTCGTTGTCATTTTCATCATCATAATCGTCATCATCATCATCATCTTCATCATCGTCATTGTCATCACCATAACCAAAATTATCATAATCTTCATCGTCGTCGTCCTCCTCATCGTCATTGTCATCATCATCATCATTTTCATCGTCATTGTCATCATCATCATCATCATTGTCATTTCCATTTTCATGATCATGATCATGATCAAATCGTCATCATCATAATCAACATTGTCATCCTCCTCCTCATCATCGTCATCTACATCATCATCATTGTCATTTTGATCGTCATCTCCATCATCATCATCATCATCTTCATCATAATCATCGTCGTCGTCATTTTTATAACCATAATCAACATCGTCATCATCCTCCTCCTCCTCATCATCATCATCATTGTCATTTTCATTATTTTCATCATCATCATTGTCATCATCATCATCATCATCATCATCATCGTCATTGTCCTTGTCATTGTCATCATCATCATCATTTTCATTGTCATGATCATCATCATAATCAACATTTTCATCCTCCTCCTCCTCCTCATCGTCATCATTATTATTATTTTCGTAGTCGTTTTCATCATCATCGTCGTCATTCTCATCACCATAATCAACATTGTCATCATACTCCTCCTCCTCCTCCTCCTTATCATCATCTTCATCATTTCCATTGTCATCGTCATCATTGTCGTTATTGTCATCATCCTCGCCATCCATTGTCATGATCATAATCATATCATCATCATCATAATCAAAATTATCATCCTGCTCCTCATCATCATCATTGCCATTTTCACTTTAGTCATCATCATCATCATCATTGCCATTGTTTTTGTCGTAGTCATCATCTTCATCATAGTCATCTTCATTGTCATCATCATTTTTATTAACATTTTCATGATCATCATCATATCGTCATCATCCTAATCAACATTATCCTTATCATCATCATCATCGTCATCGTCATCGTCATCATAATGATTGTCTTTGTCGTCGTCGTCGTCATCGTCGTCATCATCATCATTTTCATCATCTTCATCATTGTCATTATCATCACCATAATCAAAATTTTCATCGTCATCATCCTCCTCCTCCTCATTGTCATCATCATCATTTTCATCATCATTGTCATTATCGTCATCATCGTTGTCATCATTATTGCTATCACATAGAATTGCAAGGGTTAAAAAATCATTTCAGTTTTGATTTTTAGTCATATGTTTTCATTAAGTTTTAGGTTTTTATGTCCCTTTTCTATAGTCATTTTTCAAATTTTGGTGTAAATAAGCCAAGGTTAGTTTTGTCTTTGGTATAGAGTCCTTGGGTTATTCCTTTCTATCATAACAAGTTGGATAAAGCTTCATGATTCACATCTTTCAAATTCTCCATCATCACCCTGACATGTCACACCTCCATGTTGTACGCAGACCCTCCCCGCCCTTTTGTCACCTTTACCCATTTAGCTGTCAAATGGGTTTTGATATGCACACTGCCAACTCACTAGGAGAGTTCACAGTGCATTCAAAGGCACACCATGCATTCATTTCCATCATTCCATTTATGGATCGTGTGAAAGAAAATCTCCTTGTTTTCAGAGATGATATTTTAAAAAAATGTCCAGGGATTATGTCATAAAGGATTCTAACTATTTTTTCCAAGTGTGCAAATAATATTTGAGCTTGGTGCTGCTAACCTGGTGCTACAGACAGGCACTACGAACTTGGCACTGTGAACTAGTTGAAGAAGAGAGTTGGAGGTTGGACTACCTTCATACATTCCTTTTCAAACTTAACGACATCGACATCAAAAACCATTCCACCAGGTACTCCATGAATATTTATACATTTCCTAAAGGATGAAGGAGATGTTTTTGCTAGATTCATCCCTCAACACTGTGAACTCTGTTATTTTGTTGTTGATTGCTTTCACATCCATTTACTTCATGCTCCTTCATTAAACCTCATCACCTTTTACACCTCATCCATCCTGCTCACTACTTAGAATTCATTTTCTCCTTTGGTATTTCCCAACGCTGCAAACCCCCTGTTCTGGCGCTGCGAACTCTCATTTCTGGTGCTCTAAACCTTGTGCTGCAAATCCATCGCTGCGAACCCTTTATTCCATTTTTGTTGAAAAGCCTTCCTCTGCATACTTGGTGAGCTCAAATTCAAAGGAGTGACTCTACACCCATTTCAACTTGGATTTTTGGTTGATCAATTATCATATTAGGTTTGAAGATTACATGCATTGTTTATGCTGCTAAAGGATACTTGTATTGTCATAAAATATCTATTTCAAGAAGAAAATTCACATGTGTCTTTCTCTTATTGTAAATTACAGTTTCCTATCTTTATATCTTCTGTTTGAAGAATGCACTCTCTCATTCATGAATCTGCATAAAGTGTGTTGTATAAAGTATGTACAAGATCAACTTATTGAAAACAATTCACCATCAAAACCCTAATATCTTATATCCCTATTTTCATACATTTACCTGTTATTACAACTCATAGAAAAAATTCCTTAACAACGGTCATGGACAACCCATAACACAAGAAGATTCATAAGGGAGGTGAAATAGTAAGGACAGAGCCTTATGATATGCATCTTTTTTATTTTGAGCCCTTGATCATAGAGGGTTTCCAGAGGGTAGGCTGTATCAACCTTTGTTAAAACATGCACAGGGGGAACCCAGAGGTGGCTAGGGAATCTGCACTAAATTTCAATGGGACCAAAACTAGGGTTGGAATATTAGAATTTGAAGTTTTAGAATTGTCCATCTCCACTGCGACAAAGATACCTAACATTGGAGAAAAGTGTTTCAAGGCTATGACACTAAATTCCTCTTTATCCAAGGAGTTCCTCAAACCAAAATACCAGGAAGACAATCTGTCCAAAGGGGTACCCAGAAATCATATACTTGAAGGTTTTGATAAAATGTTGAAGGTGATTCAGAGGTATTTCACCTGTGAGGGAATATTTAACATGGTATACCAATACCATATCAAATTGTTGTTACACTTCATAGGGAAAGAAGTTATAAACCTCCCTTTTTATTTGTTCAAAAGTATTGGCAAGATGGCTAACATAGTTCATGACAAATCCAATCAAGTGGACACTAGTGTTTTCCACTCAGGTCTTGTCAAAATGCTAGTGATGGAAGAATTGAGAAAGAAAAACACAGATTGGGAAACATTCATCACTTCTTCATAGTTTCTGATGGATGTTTCCCCCACTCCATAGTCCAAGCTTCAAATCCTTGTTCTTGATGAGAAGATTGTGTATTCATAGGTGAGAAAGAAGAGAAAGATTATTATGACTACTAAAGCCAATAGAGTAAAAAAGGGAGATGAAGAAGGAGGAACTTCACAGTATTCACAAAGGGAATATTCAGCCATGCCATATCCCACTCAAATGAAGGTTCCTTCAAGAAAATCCATAGGCTTAAGAGGTATAAAGTTGGTGTTTCCTTCACCCAGTACAACCGACAAGGAAAAATCTAGGATGCCTCTTAGCAGAGCAACAACCAAGCAAGAAATCCATTTGAAGGATGATGCAGTAGGAGTTTCATCGGAGAGGAAAGGTAAATCCATAGTTGTTGAAAATCCTATTGAAATTATTGACATCACTAATCCTCAAGAAGAGAGCAATCCTGCTTTTAAGAGGCTCAAAAGAAAACTTAAAGAGGAAAGGGATGAAGTTGATGAACTGAAGAAGGAGGAGTTGGTTTCAAAGAGAAAATTAAGGGACTCATGGAAATGTATCATGAAACTATTGAAAAAGCCATATTTATATCTAAAATGTTTCAGCCCCTCTACAGGCAGCTCATAAACCTCTATAGACAGAATAGAGCTCACCAGGAACAAATCAGAGAACTAAAGACAAAACTTCAACCTTTTAAAGAAGAGTTGGACAAGAGAAATATGGATATGTTGGCTAAAGTTGCTACTAGGAGGATCTCCAGAGTTAGAAAATGAAGAAGTTAAACACCTTAACCCATATCAGTTTTGAGAAGTTTCCTACTTTTTACATTTTTGCAATTTTGAGGATGGTCATGCTTGATAAATCATGTTTAGCTACTGGGGTGTTATCTTCTAAGTCATATATCATCATAATTTATTACAATAGTGTTTGGCACTAGAGATAGTTTTGGAACACTTTAAGGAATTATCAAATTAAATAAGCTTCTATAGGAAAGTTCACAGTTCCTGGCGTTGCGAACTTGCTTATACAGATATGCGCTGCAAACTGGTGCTGTGAACTCAAGTTTTGGAGTTTTGAAGGGAGAAAAGTCACCAGTTGTGAAAGATCGATGCAATCCAGTTGTATGATGGTCATTTATGAGCTGGGAGGACACCTACCAAATAGAGAAGCGCTCAAAGGGACACTTCATCAACCATAAAGAAGATGTTGAAGACATTGCCAACATTACCCTAAAATTTAGCATTTTGTTATTTTCTTTTATCCACCTGTTGCCAAAACACTTTGAGGGTACATGGATCCTATGATAAGGTTGTTATTCAAATTATAGTTCTTTCACTGATAGTATAGGTTATAAAAACACTATTGTATGTCTGATATAAGGTTGGAATGATCTAAGAGGGGACTCACTTTTGATACCATGTGTATTACAGAAAGACCTTCTATTTTTATGTATCAGAATTAATATTCTCTGGATAATTAAAATCAATTCTTTTTCCTATCATCTTTTTGTCTTCTAATTATGATCACAGTCCAATGAAAGATTCATTTGACTGATTTATAACTTGTTGCAATAGAGGATCTGTTGTAATGTTGTTTACAGATATATCAGAATTCATATATTTTATCATAAGATTTTCTTGTTTCAGAGAGTTTTGCTTTATATGTTTGTCATACTACCTGATGTATATGGTAGGAATTTCACTTTCTTCTTATTAAGTCTTCCACTTACTCATCCTTTTTCTAAAACCATGATCAAATTTATTTAGAGCCTCCTTTGCTGGTGCAAAATTATGTGAAGTGAGCTGTGATTTACACTATTTTTTTGAGTTTTCATGCATTTTATACCTTATCATAAAATGTAACTTTAACCTACCGATGGGTGCTGAGATTACACTTTAGGAGTCAAAGTGTGAATTTCAGTGCTAACATTCTTAGCGTTGTTGCTGGGGAACATATTGAATACTTTTCCCTGGGTTGTACGACAAAGAAAATACTAATTCTGAGGTGCACAATGATCAATAAAATGAAGAATGCAGATTTCACCTGGTGACTCCATTGTTTCAGTTGTGGCTACCAAAGGTAAACATAAGAGGTCCACTCCACATTTACCTTTGTGTTTTCACCCTCTTCGTCACCTTGGTGAGAAAATAAGAGGTGCTTACATGCCCAGTTGGGTCTTGCTGAGCATGACAGCTGTAGAGGAAAGAGTTAGAGAAAAGAAAACACAAATATAAA